>CAIGRF010073896.1:0-14274 GCA_903798235.1 Fraxinus ornus | reverse complement strand
GGGAGATCATCATGCATCAAAGACATGGTGTGGATCATTTCAACAGCACAAGCTGAAGGCATTGCAGTGGATTCTTCCCCACCCACAAGCTCACAGGCTGCAATACAGAGCATAGGCCTAACCCTTTTGCCACCAGCAAGAAGGGAATACCTCATTGATTCATGAATCTTTAAAGGCTCTTGCAACAAAACAGCTTCTTCCAAGGCCTTGTTCACAGAACTAGCCTTTTCAAGCATATAGGCCTTGAAATTGAATATGGAAGAAGGTGAAAAAGTCTGGGTTGGTTTACCTTTACCCTCTTCTTGATGTTCTTTGGTGAGAATAGCTGAAACTGAAGATGAGATAAAGGTCTTTTTGATTGAATTTGGGGAAAAATGGGAAATGGGCAATTTGTTCTTGAGTGGATGAGGAAGAACAGAGGATGTCAATCTTGATCTACTGCTCTGTATATCGTTCATTTGTGAACATGTTGCAAACGGATTCACAAGACTCATTCTTGCTTATATATAAATTCAAACCAACCCTCAGTATCAAAAATGAGAGATCGTCTTTCTCCGACCCCTATTAACCAACCTCAAAGCGAACCACTCTCTTTGATCTCTTTGTGTGTGAGGACTAGAAGTTGTATGATTATCTTGCGCGATTAGGTGTTCTATGTGTGAGTTTGTGATTGCATATTTTTTTATATATGTTTTTGTTTTTGTTTTGGAAAAACAAGTACTTTGTTGATGTTTATCTAACTTTCTATGTGGGTAAACAAGTTATAATTTTGAGGAATTTGGCATGTTTTTGTTATTTTTTTCATTTTAACACGACTTAATCAACTCAATTATTAAATGAAGTTAGTCAATTAATATACTCGATCATTAATGACAACTTGAAAAATCAACTCTGTAGTATAGCTATGTACTTAAACCACTTAGTCTCGAGAGTTTGTCAACAATTGCATGTTTATTTATTTTTTTCCTTTTTCTTTTTGCCCTTTGTGCAACTCTTATGCTATGCTAATTCGGGCTAATTAAAAGATTTTCAAATTTATTTATTTATTTTAAGGTTTTGTTATACCTAGGGATGTCAAACTGGATCCTCGGTTCGAGCGGCTCGTGGCTCGGCCCAAGAAAAGCTCAAGTCAATGCTCGGGTCGAGTCCCATTTTGGGGCATTGGCTCGAGTCCGAGTCGACGAGCCACACGGGCAAGCCCATGTCAAGGGCCATTTTCAGCCCGAACGAGCATAGCCAAGCTTCATTTAAAATAAAAAAATTAGACACAGGCAACTACCTTGTCAAAGGGAGACCCAATATTTCAAAATTTGAACTTGAAAGTCAAATATAGTTGAAGCGGATACATTTTTGGCTATAAATACACAAAAAAAATTTACCATTTCATATCAATTTTCAATCTCTTTACTCAATACTCAGTATTCTAGTCTCCACTTTCTTTACTCTAATCTCCAATTTAGTTGAGTTTCATACAATTTTGTAGTATTCTAGTTTCAATTTCAATCTCCAATTTCTTTACTCTAATATTCATTTTTTTTTACTATAATATTCAATATTCTTTGCTATAATAGCTATAGATGGATTTTACTAATGATGAGATTAATCAGTTTAAGGGTAGTTCGAGTACTCCATTCGGCTATGATGCATCTCAAAATGTTCCAATTGATTTGGAGGATATCGAAGAGAAAAAAGTACTTGAGATTAAAAGGTCAAAAAAGAATCATCGAATTGTTGGCAACANAATTGAAAAGCATGTTGCAATTACTGTGACAAAGGACTTAGTTAGAAGCCTAGTTCAAGCACAACACATTTAAATATGCACATATTAAGAAGTTACAAAGTGAAACTAGTCGGTCTTGACCCGAATTAAACCAAACTAGTGTTTAGCGGTTCTGATTCTACTCTTTCCACTCTTGTATATTCACAGGAAAGATTTCGTGAAGGAATGACAATATACATGGCTGCAGCGGAGATGCCGCTTACGATGATAGAGTCACTACACTTTACTCGATTTGTGTAGAATTATCTCCGTATACTTCTTATTGTAGAAACACTCTTCGTTCAAATAGTAAAAATTTATATAATAAAAGAAAACAAGCTGCTATTGAAAGTTTAAAAACTTTTGATGGTGTTATATCATTTTCCTTTGATTTATCGATGTTAATAAAAAATGTTATATTGATGTTGCAGCTCATTACATTGGTCACCTATGAATTATGCATAAATGATTATTGCATTTAAATGAGTAGAACATACTCATAATCCCACTAACATATAAATGGTTTTAAAAGATATTATACAATAATATGGTATACAAGAAATGATTCGAAATTTTACTTTTGATAATGCTACTGTGAACAAAGTTGTTATCGAAAAAGTTATTAATAATTTGAACCCTGCATTTGGAAGTTTATTTTTCATCAACGTTGTCTATGCCACATTATCAATTTGATTGTAAAAAATGGATTAGAACATATAAAATTATCTTTAGATAAAATTAGACAAGTAATCAATTTTATTACTGTATCGCCAACAAGAAATCATGCATTTAACAGTTTGTGTGCATAGTATAGTTTACAAGAGAAATCATTTATTACCGATGCAACACATAGATGGAACCTTACATATCTTATGTTACAGTCGCATGAAGATTGTGATAAAGTTATTTTAATATATTATAATGGTAGGCACACATATGGACCGAATATAATTTGGAATAATGGGAATGGTCTCTTGCATTTTGTGTGAAAAAACTCTTAAAACCTTTTTTCGATGTCACAAAGAAATTAACGGTTCTTATTACCCTACATATTCACTTGTTTTACAATATTTTTTCTACATTTCACAAACATTTTATAAACACATCAATTTTTGTTGATGTAGTTTCTTCTATGGAGTTAAAATTTCGTAAGTATTAAGAAAAGTTACACTCTTTATTTTTATTATTTTCGGTGACGGACCATCGACTTAATTTAATTGAACAAAAGCTATTATAAAGGGGATTTGAAATTTCATGAATGAAGAATTATCACATGTGCATATAGAATCTATGTTATGTTAAATGTATAGCTATTACGCTAGAAAAGAAGATCAGGGTGATTCTACTTTTCAAAAAATATTTTAACAAAATCAGATGATCTATGGAATTATTTAGACTTCAATACCAATGTTCCCTCATTTAGATCTAGTTCATCAATATCTAGAGTAATAGATGTCGGTGGTACAAATCTTGAAATACCCCCTGAGTTAGCTAGATATATGTACGTGGACATTCATAGTTTGTTACAATCAAAAGAATTACAAAAATTTAGACTTTTATCATGGTGGAGGTGTAACGAAAGGCAATATCCTATTGTATCAAAAATTGCTCGCAATCTACTAACACATCTGGTGTTTACGGCAGCATCGGAGGTTGCATTTAATTTAGGTGGTTGAGTTTTATCAAACAAACGATCAAAACTAAAAGAAGATATATTGGAAGATTTAATATGTTTGAAAGACTAGGAATGTATGGAATTACGTCTTCAAGAACAAGTCGACAGTATAATGGTCGAAGAGTTGCAGTAGATCCAAGGATATGATATTGTAAGTTTTTATATTGATTAGTTTCAAATAATACGTAATTTTTAAATTTCTTTATTTTAAGAAAAATTGTACACGAAATATTTTATTCGTATATAATTTTAACTTCGCATACGATGATTGTAGCTGGTCCTAAACCCAGATAAATGAGGAAGGTTGTAACTTTTATTTAATTTATAATACGTATAAATTGCACAAATTTTGAATTCTTTAAAAATATTTAGATTTGTCATCAAAAAAATTGAGCTGACTCGGCCTGCTAATGCCGGAGCCAAAAGCTTGGGTCGAGCCTCAATTTTTTGACCGAGCTTTTGCTCGACTCAACTCGGGCCAAAAAAGCTCGAACCATTTTTGCTCGAGCAGAGCCCAATCTTCAAGTTTCGGCTCGTAACTTAACTCGTTGACACTCTTAATTATACCATAAGGCTCAATCTTTCTACATAGTTCAATTTCATCTGTGTACAATTTATTTTACCATCTTTCATTTGAACCTTATATTAATTAGTCGGGTTCATCCCTACTAACAATTTTGTCTAAAACTTCTATTATAGAATGTAAAAGACGATTGCCTTTAATTCTTATATAATCCAAAAACAAATACAATATTAGAAAAGTAAAAATGATGGGAAAAAAGAAAAAGAAGGAAAAAAAAAATATTTAGTGCTAGTTACTCACTATCCGCATCACCATATTACACCATCCGCATCATCATTGTTAGTGTTGACATTGAAATTTGTATAGACAAATAGTCAAGCCAACTTAATGGAAAATAAAGTTTTTCTTAATAATGATCACAATATGTCTATTTTCAACACAGTTCTGGTATTTTCCTTTTTCATAAGAGATATTTGAAATATGATTAAGTAATGTCAAGAGAAGATTTAATGTGTATCCCCCTTTTGGCTTCCGTCCCCTATTTATAGTAGGAAATATGCATGTATCCTACCTTTCATGTCTTGTCAATTGTAATTCCGAGCTGAAGAAGTACATTTGTTGTTCTAATTGGATTAGCTGTCAAGCTCGAAATGTCAGATCATTATGGGTTAATTCTGCAGGTGGTCCCCAGTAATTAATGAATTACTTAGGGAAGAGAACTTGGTCCTTTGATTGGTGGATTATGCAGGCGCTGACGTCAGAACTTTACATATGCATTTAGCTAATTGGATATCTACATATTTCGTCGGTGATCTTCAATCATTATGTTTCCTTCAATCTCGATAAAATATACAAACTTCTCGCGCAAGCAAAACAATAGCCAATTTGACTTCAATAACTGACCTCAAATGCTAACCAAACCAACTTCACGTTAGGACCTATTCTTCATATATAGTAATTCGAACTTAATCGACCTCGGAGGTCAGACACCAACAGTTACCCCCCAGGCCAGTGCTGACCTAGCGGAGGGACTGACCTTAACCAGCAAAATTCCCAACCTTTGTAATAATTTCAATTAATGTTTAGGGGCACGTGTCATTCCGTAACTTGTGCATGAGCTGTAAGGTACATTAGGTTCCTTCTCCCAGAAGCTTTAATAAAACGGTTTCACTTGAATCCAACCGTTTATTTATTTTCTAATTTTTTTATTCAAACGGTCTAAATTCGATCATTTAACATTCCCTCCTTTAAATGACTTTTTCCTTCTTCATTTCTCACTTTTGCACACCGAATCTCCAGATTTTTGCTCTCTAGTAAAAATTCCTTCCCATCTATTTTTCTTAGTGAGGTCGACTCCACCCAAGTATTCCTTTTCTCCAAGAATACCTTTCATTATCTATGCGCTTTATATATTTTTTTCCTAGATTTTTATATGATTTCGGACGATTCTCGAGTACAGTCCTAGGAAAATCCATAGGAAAAAATTGTATCTTCATCGTCCACTCCGTCTATCAGCGTTTATTCCACTAGTTCAGATTGTATAGAAATATTAACTCCCAGCCCTATAATTTTTGTTTATCCACAACTATCCAACTCCCCCAATAGTATGGAACAACGACGAAAAATGAGAGAGGAGAGGTCACGAGAGGGTAACAAAGATAGGAATCAGGAATGGGGAGTAGATTCCTATAGGTCGGTAATTACATGAGATGCATTAGCTAGTATAAAAGCTAAGTACATGATACCTAATACTGTAGAACTAGTGATCATATCTTCTTCTGACCGAGCTAACACTATTCCATCAGGATGTGTGGCCCTCAACTCGGCAATCCTTCAAGTTGGGTTGAGACTTTCTTTCCTAAAGATCATTCACCAATTGTTCTCTTCGTGGGGAATAGCCTCCACCCGACTTTGTCCAAATGGGTGAAGAACCTTGATTGTGACCTTAATTCTGTGGAAGCAGTTAGGTCACCCCGAGCTAAACGTGTCCCAGTTCAACTCCCTTCTTACTTTTAAAGAGGATGGGAAGAATACAGGATGGTGGTATACTAGCGTCAGACCTAGGATAGGGGAGCATTAGTTTTAGACAGCCCCTCCTCAATTAAAGGATGGACTGAGGAGTTCTTCTTCGTCCTGGAGGACTGGCAGTTCCATCCTGCCGAAGTGGATAGAGAGGGCATAGTCCACACTCTTTATCATTCTTTCTGTAACTAGTAACTGCTTTGTTTCTGATTCAGGTCTTTCATATTAAAATTATTCTCCTAACCTTTCTTTACCCTTTTTGCAATTTACAGACCTTGTTATCTGAGCTCGGTTATCCAATGAAAAGTTGATTCCATTCGAGCGCTCTCCAACAAGCAAAGGTCTTGTAAGTTTGTAATTTCAGACGCAAACTTGTTCCAGGCGAGCTTACTTCGGACACTACCACCGACCTCGACATGTAGCCATCCTGCTACTTCTGCTCCCATCTCTTCTCGTAAGTCAACTTTATACTGACTTTACTCTTATATTATTTCTTTTACTTAGAACTTTTGGAACTAACATTTTTATCAACTTCTGTCCCAGGTAAAATACAGATATGCTAAATTTTCGGGCAGCAAAGGTGGCTGCGGCAGCTGAGGCTGCTAAGGTAAAAAGAAAAGTTACTGATACCGAGGTCACTGACCGACCTGAAGAGGTCAATTCGAAATCTGAAGCAAAGAAGCCATTAAAAAGGCACCGTTCTACAGAACGACCAACTATGTCAACCCCCCAGCTTCCTCAAGTTCTCCTCAGCCAATCCATCTAGCTATTCCTACCACGGCAACGGTCTCCTCTTCGAGGTCCTAGGAGAGATGCCCTTATCTGTAGAGGCTAAGTGTGGAGGGTCTGGTGGGACGCCGACCTGAGGTTTTCTTGGATTTCCTCCGAGCTCTCTCTCCGAAACAATTGCCGCAACCAACTTCCCTTGATCTTAATAACTCTGACCAGATGCAGAGGAAAGATAGTTTGGTATTTGGATAGGAACGATGTTTTTCTCACCAAAACAATCAACACCGGAAGAAGGTTGAAGGACAAAAATATGGAGGAATCTCTCTGATCTTTTTCTCTCAATATTCAACCTTGTCAATTTTCGTACAAATGTGTTTTGGTATATATAGGTAGGTGAAGAAAGGAATGAGCCGGGTAAAAAGCCTTTAAATCTCGAGCGAGGGCTCAGCGACGGTTGAGCGAGAGCCTGTCGCTCGAGCAAAGGAGAGGCAACAGTCCAGCGACAATGTTTCTGCTTTTGTAATTCGAGTCAAACCTTGGCGACAGTCTATAAAAAATCCGCGCCATTTTTTGTACTTTTGCCATTCTCAAACCCTAGACCTAATAACCCTATTTTCAACTATTTGCACATTACTCCTTAACTTTTTACATATAGTACAATTCAGTCTTTTTTGTTTACAGAATTGCCAATTACAAAACATCTAAAACCTAACAAACTCCCCCTTTAGCATTCCGTGACAAGACTACTAACTAAGTCAAGTTAGTAATCAAAAATAAATTACAGACTCAATACCTATAACAAACTAATTGACTTGAACAATGCTACAGTTTAATCAGCACCTGTTTCCTGAAATAGACAACTCAACACCAGTGTAAAATATGTGGAAAACATTATAAGTAAAGCATTCAAGCGGTTTATAGAATATATGCAATTTACGAATCATATAGTATTTTTCAGTTTCAAGCATGCATGCTAAATCAAAACATAGTACCAGTGCAACACAACATACCAAGAAGACACATTGATACTACTAAAACATCAAACTTAATTTAGCATAACTGAAATTAGAAAAACTTATGCATATGATATGAAATGCAGATGCAATGTGCATGCTCCCCCTTACTGCAAACTTTCAATGGTTTTATGCAGTAGGCAAATGTATATATGTCTCTCACCAACTACTTCTCAGACATAAAAATACAAAATTGTCTTTTTTTTTAAAAAAAAAAACATTTTCCTTATAATCTTTCTCCCCCTTTTCACAAATGACGAAGGGATAAAAAAAAAATTTAACATACAACATATCAATTATGCAGGTGTAAGCAGTCATAAGTATACGCAATGAACAATAAAATTTCCCACAAATCTAACTCAAATTACTCATGGAGTAAATGATATAAGTGACTGATATGTGTTAAGTGTAATCATCTGGTAGTATGACTCATAACCTTAATTTTGTGAGAAATGACTTGCAAAACATCACTGCTAATAAGTATATTCCTCTACTTATGAAAGTCAAACCAATAAAGCACATTAGAACCTACATATAAAATCTCATTTTTATGAAGAATGTATTTTTTTCCTCCTGACTTTTAGCATAAAACAATTATCTTATACCACAACAGTAAACATGAATGCTCATATATATTGTTTTCATCTTAAGTGCAAGATTCTTTTCATTAAGCGACTAACATGACTCCTATAACGAGCTTTAAATTGGTTAACCCAAATTAGTTGACCATAGGAACCAGGTTATGAGAAACCTCGTAGACTTAATTACTCAAGTCAAGTAAGCTTCGAAAAGTAGCATAAGATATTAAGCTCTTTTAATTTTTTTTTCATATATTTATTTATTATTGCAGGGATAATCTCGAGATTAGGTCTAAATAAGTTGGTCAATTCATGTTCAAAGTCACCCTACTAACATGTGACTGCCATCCCAAATTTTATACACGCGATCGAGTCCCCACTATCATGATCATAGTGTGTGCAGTATAAATGGTATATGAAGAGACATATACTAAATACTCCATAAGTATTATAAGCTAGCAATGAAAATTATGTTACAGCTCACTAAATAAACTCATGCTTGATTACAACCAATAAAATCAAATCTATTGTATATCATGCTGTAAAATAATTTTCTGCATAAAATATTTTTAAAAAAAAATTAATCGTAGCAATATAAAAAAAAGTTTTTTGTTTATTTTTCGTATAAAACATGAATGAATCAATCACACAAAACAAAAAAAAAAAATCAAACATACAAACAAACAAAACACAAAAACAGAAAATAAAAATGCATGAGAACGGATAAATGAATAAACATGATGCATGCATAACTCAATGTCACACAATAATAAAATACGAGCATGCACCAAAAATACATAATCAATTAGGTATGGAAATGCTCTTACTTTTAAGAGTATCGTGATTTATTTCATAATTTTTCAGATCACAATTCTTCACCCATACTTGCCTAGTGACAGGAATATTTTCGGTCATCTGTGTCATTAACTTGACCAATTTACTTACCTGATTAGTAAGGAAGTTAATCTGACCAACATAATTTTGATTCTTATTTCTATTTAAGTCCCGATTTCTATTTATGTTCAGGAAATGACGACACCTAAACTTTATGTGTCCTAACTCACCGTAATGAAAACATGTAGGGATAAAACCAGGATCAAAGTTATGAGAACGTTGATATCTATTCCTAGGTTGGCGGGTCCTACGCTGTCTAGTAGGCCTCTGTCCTACATATCCCTTATTCTTAGATTCAGAGTTAAGCAAGTGTTAAAGCTGATCAGTATCAGGGACAAATGTGATCTTGGACGTACTAGTAACATTATGATCATTTTTATTGTATCTCAGACCTCCCTTATTACCAGCAATGTTATCTAACTTCTTAGAACCACTAAAAAAAGCAAGAAGTTGAGACTTGGAATACTTTAGATCGCTCAAACGATTTTTAACTTGAATTTCTAAGGTTTCCTTTTCAACGTCAACTCATTAGCTCTCCTAGAGGTCTTCTCAAGCTCACTGGTGAGATTCCTAACCTGATTATGTAAAGATTCATAATGGATTTCAACTCTCTCAACGTTGAGGTAGATTCCTAGATGTACGCTAAGATTTTCTCATTTTCTAAATCAAGTTCAGTGACTCTCATACTCAAGGATTTATTTTTAGTTAGAATCTTAAGACTCTCCTCATACATCTTATCATAAGCCTCATGGATCTCTTCATCACTATCACACTCTTTCTCACTCTTAGACTCCTCACTACAACTAACGCTCTCAGTCTTCTCACTCCCCTTATTAGATTCAGTCTTAACTCTAGATATAAATGCCATATATTTTTGTTCATTCTTACTGTCAGAAGTATCACTTTGATCGCTCGAATCCGACTTCTCATCACTCAGAGTCACCGCTAATGCCTTACATTTTTCTTTATTTGAGCTCCTATTTAGATTAGGACATTCATTCATATAGTTACCAAGCCCCTTGCACTAATGGCATATAACAGACTGGGTTTTCTTACTAAAAGTCCTAGAAGAATTTTTATCACCTTTATTACGCAGTAATTTACCAGAATCAGCGTTTTTCCTCTCTTGAGGTTTCCTCCAATTCCTCATGGCCTTTTGGAATTGCCTAACAAAATAGACAAGCTCACTGTCCCTAAAGGTCTCACTGTCATTTGACTCACTTTCTTCTTCCCTAACAGTATTCATAGCAATTGATTTAACCTTAGTTGGTTGAGATATAGTGAGTTCATAGGTTTGGAGTGATCCTATAAGTTCTTCTATCTTGACAGTATCAAAGTAAGTAACCTTAGGTCTAAACCTCTCGGACAATTTAACAATTTTGGACTCGGGGATCTTTTCACCTAAATTAAAGCTAGAGTTGACTATGTCATTTAGCTTTGCATAGAATTCATCGAACGATTCATCGTCCTTCATTCTAATCTCTTCAAACTTAGTGGTCAACATCTACAATTCAGAGTTTTTAATAGTTTTGGTTCTCTCGTATGTAGCTTCTAATATATTCCAAATTTCTTTAGTAGTTTCACCCATCAAAACTAACCTAAACTCCTCAGCAGACACAGCCATGAACATGGCATGAAGGCCCTTACCGTTCCAATTACATTCGTCTAAATTAGTTTTAGACCACATTGAGATATTAGTGGGTGTGACTACACCAACAACGGTTGTTGTAGGCAGAGCCCACCCATTTTGAACGCTAATCCAAATACGTTTATTCAACGCTTTAAGGAAAGCTCTCATTCCAGCTTTTCACTAAGCATAATTGCTTTCGTCGAAGAACGGAGGTACAGACAATAACTGACTCATCTAGAATAATATAATAAGGGTCATGAATCGATTTAAGACTCTGATACCAATTAAAAAAATGTGAAGTTCGACCCTAACAACATCTAGAAGTGGGTGAATATGTGTATAATGGGGAATTAAAATATTTTACGAATTAAATAGCAATAAGTCACTTTTTAATTCTTTTCTAGATGATTAAACATATAATTCATTTTGATCCTAAGTTTGAATATCGCAATTTATATGATCAATCAAAAACAATAACGAAAGCAGTAAATCAACATGAGGATGATTACGAAGAAACCCAATTGGAAAAAACTTTGGACACTTTGCTAGGCAATCCACTATAAACAATTCAACAACTTACAGTCTATCAGACTAGATAACCATGTACTATCTGATATGCCGACTACACTCCTTATAGCTCTCCCTGCACCAATCCTTAGCTGTTGTTGCCAAAACTCTCCGTGGAATCTGTTACCATGCAGCACTCCTAGCCTTGTGGAATCGTTTATCTCCCGTAGATCAACGAAGAACACCTTGTTCTTCACAGATTGGAACTCCAGTCAATTTTCTTCGATCTTCAGAACTCTGACCAGATGTAGAGAAAAGACAGTTTGGTATTTGAATTATAAGAACGATATTTTTCTCACCAAAACAATCAACACCGAACGAAGGTTGAAGGATAAAAATGTGGAGAAATCTCTCTGATATTTTTCTCTTAATGGTCAACCTTGTCAATTTTCGTACAGATGTGTTTGGGTATATATATATATGTAGGTAAAGAAACGAATGGGTCGGGTAAAAAGCCTTCAAATAGCGAAATAAAATTTTTCCGGATAACCACGTCACTCGAACGAGGGCTCAGCGACAGTCGAGCGAAAGCCTGTCACTCGAGCAAAGGAGTGGCGACAGTCGAGCGACGATATTTCTGATTTCGTAGCTCGAGCCAAACCTTGGCAACAATCTAGTGAAAATCGCACCATTTTTCCTCCTTTTGCCATTCTCGAACCCTAGACATAATAACCATATTTTCAACTATTTGCACATTACTCCTTGACTTTTTACACACTGTACAATTCAGTCATTTTTGTTTATAGTATTGTCAATTACAAAACATCTAAAACCTAACAGATAAAACAAATATTCTCCGATTCTTTGATTACTTCGACATCCAAAACTCAATCAGGCTAATTATCCTTCATCAAAAGTCAAATTCCCTCAAACAAGTGTTTGGAGTTTAATCAAAGCATTTAATGCTCTCTTTTTTTCTTTTTCTTTTTCTTTTTCATGCACTTGTTTTTTCTGATTTTCAAAATCTGGAATATAACTTGTGCAGTTGAAAATTAATTTTGATCATATTCCATTCCTTTTTGAGTTCTAATTCCATCAAATTGTCTCCTAAAAATCTTTCAAATGTCATCTTTTGGTCCAAATAAACTATTGAATATTTGCAATTTGATCATCAAACTTTTGATTTTGCCATTTTCACAATTTTTCGCTTCTTTATTTCGATTCCTTGTTCAACAATTGAGTTTTACCTATATAACTTAAAATATAACAATTTAGGATATATTTTGTCAAAAGAACTATTAAATATCGATATTTTAGGACCTCGAATAAATGTATAAAATATATTTATCATATACTTTAAATTTTTTAGAAGTTGAGGAAAATATACACGACGACATAAAATAAGACTAAATAAATTACTAGTTATATCTCAATTTGTAGCAATAATAAATCAGATTCTTTTTTCTAATGAATTGGCTACTGTCATATAATTATGTAGAAAAATTCTTTAAGTACAGGAAATGTTGCCAGATTTTGTTCAAAATTTTGAATTAGAAAAAGTCTGCACGTGTATATGTGTGTTTCCCTCCTCCATGTTTGAATCCAATCCATTCATTTCAAATTTCGTGTGTATTCTGTAAAATTTCTCTATACTCACTGCATCATTCAATTATGTATAGTTATTATACACTAGCGAACAGTGATAGACAATAACTCTCGATCCTCCAAAACACAACTTACAACTTTTTATCATAACGTGCTCTCTAAAGAGTATGGCTTAGTCTGCGATTGCTTTTAAAGTCCCAATTTCTGCTTCTCAACAAGCACAATAAAATTTGGCAGCAGATTTTGAAATGCGACAAAAGGTAACTTTCAGCTTACGCTTTTAGCTTCTTCGGTAAAACATCAATTTTAAGCTCAACAATAAAATTTATATATTGTTTTAATCTCATTAATAAAATTAATTTATTTTGTGTCTTAGGTTTGTCGTTACTCTACATTTTTTGGTGTTTTATTGTACAATAATAAAATCTCATTCATCCTTCATGTTAAAAATTATTTTATTTTTCTTGGCTATTGACTTCTTAAATTTAATTTCTTCGTTTGAGGAGTATTTATAAAGGGTATAATTTACAAATAAATAAAAATTATGTTGAATAAGTAAATAGTATGTGTAGGTCCATTAGAATGTGTTATTGAAAATAAAGTTTGATCATTTAAAAATAATTTATAATTTTTTTTTTTCAAATGGAGGCTAATACTATAAATTTTAAGACTTGAATAATGTTAATTTTTTTCCTTTAAAGAATAAGTATAGTGGATATATTAAAATACATATTTTAATAATATTATACACTTTTATTAAAATATAAATAATTTTTACAATAATAAAATACATAAAAATATTGTTATAATCAATTTCTATTTTTATAATTATATACAAGCACAACAATAAACAATTTTTTTTTTACCAAACTGAAATGTTCATTTTGAAATCTACAGCAATTCCCCTCCTCACAGCGTAAAGCGACCTGTCCTACAAATCACCTCGTAAAGTAGCGCACTATAATATCCAAAATAATCAAAGTATAAGCCAAAATGGATTAAAATTCGATTAAAATTTCAAATCAAAATAAACAATTAATTTTGATCATATATTTCGTAGCATCCAATTTTTCAACCACACGTTCCATCTATTTTTATCAAAATCTAATAAAAATCTGATTTTAATTTTTACCAAACAATGGCTATATTGGGTATTTGACACGGGGTTTAAATTTGGGTTGAGCCACCCGAGCTTGGGACAGCTAGGGGCGTCGTGTCGAGACCCCAACAAGCCACAAAGTATAAACCTAGTCCATGTGTTACGAACTGCAACTTTAACTAAGCCCTGCGACTCTATCGCAGCCGCAATTTGTCCAACTTCAACCGCACATTGTAAATA
>CAIGRF010073827.1:0-12089 GCA_903798235.1 Fraxinus ornus | reverse complement strand
TTTTTTTTTTTTTTTTTTTTGGTGGGTGTGGGGGGGGATGATTTTATGGAGAATGTGATTAAAAAGTGGGGAAAAATCTTGAGTTTACGTGTAAAATTATTTTATGAGAGAATGCGTGGTTTGAAATTGAAATTTGAAATTTATTCACCTCAAACATAAGTTATGTGGTCTAAAAATAATTGTATTAATTTCCAGTTTCATTAAACCTTTATAAGAAATTTTTCATAACCCAAATCTAAAAATAATTATATATTAATTATTTTTGAATACATGAATTTAAGTCATGATTGTTTAAAAAAAAAAAAATGATTGTTTCATTTTCTTTGTATTCGGGAACACCAAATGGGCCTGACTCCTAATCGTACAAGTCCCACACATATTAGGACAAATATTATAATTCTGAACTCATAAACAAAATTAGTCAATCACTAACCTTGTGATAATGGCATTTGATAGTATATTTTCTACGCTTATTTAGACTATTAAATTAAAGTATTTGTTAGTGATTTGAATGAGTTATAACTTAATTTTGTGTTGAGTGTGTTTGTTAAGTTGAATTCAATGCAAATTGGTGAATTTGGAAGAAAAGAACGAAAAACATACGAAAAAGAAGGAAATTCAAAGTTTAGGGACCAAAGTGTAAACATCTAATAGTTGATTCGAACCACAAAATAATGATTAAAGATCATATAGGATCAATTGGAGGACAAATGAGTGAAATATAGTTGAAGTATTTCCATAAATCAATTTCCAGCAGAAAAAGTTATGCTCCAGATATTTAGCTTTAACTTGAAACCCATTTTTCAGATATCAAACGTTCGAATTGGAAAAATTGTAATTCTATAAGAATTGTAGCCCTTTGAATTAAATCTTCAGCACATTTTGAATCACTTCAATCGGATATCTGTAGAGAACGTTATGGCCAAAATATTGAGAGTTGCTAAGGGGCGAACCGAAGGAACCTGTGCGCACGGTGGTTATGCTTGTGCGCGCTAGCCATTTTTTGGGGTTGAACGACCTAAGTTCCTAGTTTGATCCAAACTCTTATGGAAATAAAATTCAATCTATTATTTAACCTACAAGGGGCTGCGAGAACTAGACACGACATATCAAAACCCTATTTTTCACCATAAAAAGGAGGCTAACACAAGATTTAATGGCAATCAACACAAAAAATTGAAGATTCAAAATCCAGGCCGAAAAATTAACGAAGAAGAAATTGATTTTTCATTTCCCATTCATTATTTTCAATTTCGGGTGCTGTTTTTCCAAATTTTTTTGTGTAATTTATATAATAACATGCAAGACTAATTCTTCTTATGTATTGAATAAAGATGAAACATTTATTATTTATTTTTAATTTAAAACAAGTAGTTAGTTAACTTCTTGTTTTTTCTTGATTAATCTTAACAAGTAGTTAGTTAAATTCTTATTTTTCTTGATTAATTTTACATGCATAATTTTATTATTGGATTGTTAGATCATCAATTAAATATATAGTTGCTTGTTGTAGTGTTGAGAAAATCACAATATGTCTAGAATAATGCTTGATTAATATAAGTGCAATAGATATTATGAATAATGTCTATCACGCGTGCAATATTTGAGATAATCGTGCAATTGAATGCGTTCTATTAACTCGAATTCGAATTAGGAATGGATTCAGATCGTGACTAGAATAAATTTAATTTGTCTTGGAAAAGAGAATTAATTACAATAGAATTATTGATTGTCAAGAATGCATGAATAATACTAGCTACGTGATTGAGAATTAAATAAATAATAATAGATGTATTCATAATCCAATACACTCATTCCATATAAATAGAAAGCTCAAATTTTACAAACTTTAGTAGATTAATTTAGAATAGTTATCAACCACAAATTCCTTTTGTTGGCTAACTTTGAATCTGATTAAAAATTTGTAAACTTGAATTGAATTTATTCTCAGTGGGATGATACTCAACTCATCAATTTTATCACTTATCAGCGATCATGTACACTTGTGGGTTTCATGCGAAAAAGTTTTTGGTAATCACATTCATTAATCATTACTACGTGTTTAGCACTTTCTTTGTGGAAGCATTTCATTAAAATATAATAGTTATTGGATCTGGTTAATCTTGTACATCTTATACGTAAGTGTAATTTTTTTAAAATTAAAGTTTGACTCGTAAGCTTTTTATAAATTGATGATGATAATGAGAATTGAAGAGTACACAATTAGTATAAAAAGATACTTGAAAAAGAATCCAATTTTCTCGTCTTTGCTTAAGTAAAAAAATAATAATTATTATAAAATTAATTCTTGCTTCATTATTACTTATTTCTCTCTTTCATTCATAGAAATAATTTGTTTTAAAACTTATTAACTTATAACTAATAATTTAAGCTTAGCCGAACATGATTAGGATATAGAATCTTGTCTCAGCATTTGATGGTGGGTACGTTCAAGAATTTGAAGTGGACAGGCCCAGTTTTTTTGTACTAGGTTGTCTGCCATGAGAGAGGCACACAACCTGTTTCAACTCGAATCTTACCAAGGAAAAATATATTTGACAAAAAAAATAAACCATTATTTTGGCTGGTATGACTATAATTATTGATAAATACAAAATATGACAACCATTAATTTGGATGGTGTGATTATAATTTTTTTGATAAATATAGTTAATTGTTAAATAGAAACTAATGCCTTCTTATAATAATCTTTGGGATAATTGCAGCAAAAGTTCCAAACATTTGAAACATTAACATACTTCCCCAAACCTTTGATTTGTTGCAGCCATCACTCATAACATTTCCAACAATTGTATGTGAGGCCCTTTTAGATGGTTTTCATCTATTTTTCCTTCAGTTGACCCAAAAAAATTAATTTTGACCACATTTTAATCAATTTTAAAAGAGCAAAACAGTAATTTAATTTTTTTTTTCATAAACTAAATAAAAAATTAGATCAAAAACCAAAAAAATAAAATGAAAAATGAAAAACTATCTTCTTCATCAACAAACCCCACCCCTACCAACCACTGCCATCGTCCACCACTACCGCCACCTTTCCCTCCACTGGATTACAATAAGATACGTCATTTTCCCCCTTCATTTCTATCCTCAAAATTGAAATCGAACCACAACAACTCAATAGCAACCGTCACCTCCACCACCATTGTGGCTCTTCCAAAAAAATATACTTTTATTTTCCCTTAACTCTCCGCCATAACTCTCCACCTGCTCAATCTCAGAAAAATGACGGGTCCACCCAGGGCCGACCTTGAGATTTTGGATGCCCTGTACGACATTTTAAAATGGAGCCCCTTTGATGAAATAAAAAAATATAAATATTTCAATAATATTATATCATCGCAAAATTATAATATTTAAATACCGTTTATTTTTTAAAATATCATGAATAAGAAAAATACAAATAAATTTCAAAAGCACCTCCCAGATTTCATCAAAAGTCATGTCATTAACAAAGAACTATTTAAGCTCCTAAACTTTTCGTGCAATTCCACATGAGATAACTTTGAAATCAGAAACATCAAATATTACATGTAAACTTTGAAATACAATAAATCATGTAAAAATGTTTCTTCTCGTATTTCTAGAAACAAACTAAGTAATTAAACTTTCATTTCTAGCAAATCTTGTCCAATAGATATTAAAAATAAGTCATTCAATCGTTCTTATATCATAGTTGATCGTAAATAAGATTTTAATAACTTCAATTTTGAGAAAATTTCGTTCAGTAGTATTTTATAAGCAATAAATGTATTTAAAAAAACGATCCAATATTTTCAAATAATTCAATATATCAAAAACTGTCTTTATTCCTTTTGGTATTTCGAATAAGTTAATATATCAAAAACTATCTTTGTTTCTTTTGGTAAAAGATTTCGCAAAATTTTTAACTCTTAAAACAAATCTTTGCCATCAAGATCGCAAAAACTTACATGTCTTAGAACAATATCAAGATAATTACAATATCCTTTCAAATAAACATCACACAATGTGTTTTAACTGGTCAAAAGAAAATAAAAATTCAATTTTTTTCATATTAATTGAATTGATCGAAACTTCATTCAGGTGATTCAATTGCTTGATCTGCTATATAAAGGAAATAATTGATTATGAAAGAATCTTCAATTGATTGTGCATCCTCTATGGTGACATTTTCATCAAAATGTTTCTTATGTAATTGCATATCATACCTAGTCAAATGCATACAATTAATAAGGAAATAATTTATAAATAAAATAGTTAAGCACAATACACTGAAAATAGCTATGAATGAGCCTAAACCATCTGAATAATTTCCCTTGCTTTAATAAAAATATTTTATTATGATATGTATTTATGAATAAGAAATACAACGATATTAAATAAAAAGAATCATTTGTCTATCTTTTAACTCATTTTTTCATAAATATCGTATCCTTTAACTTAACATAATAATTAAAAATTTTAATTTTAAAATTAATAAGTATTTTAAATATATAATTATACATATTATATACAAATAACAATTTTTTTGGGTGCCCCCTATAATGATGAGGCCCTGTGTGGTCGCTCAACTCGCTCACCTTCAGGGCCGCCTCTAGATCCACCTATCTCAATCTCATTCAGTAGATGATGAAGAACAAGTAGAAGAATAAGAACTGTAATCTGTCCTAGTGTTGTTGTTGTTACTATTGTTATCGTGACTGCTGGTGCAGCGGCAAAAAAATATTGATTTCTTGCTTTTTTTTAAAACCAACTCTCTCGGGGAATTGATGGGATAATTTATCTTTGTAAAAGGGGAGATTTCCGGTGAAGAAGAGGACGAAGGACACAATTGAGGAAGTGGCTTTACGGTGGCGCCAGCCACTGCCATTTCTTAGTCTGGAATTGAGAAAGGTGGAATGAAAATCTTTGTTAATGATGTGATTTTTTGCTATGGCGTGGGGTGGAGGTTGGGCAAAGAAGAGATCCTTTCGTTTCTTTTCCTTTTTTCAATTTTTTATTCAATTATCATTTTGTTTAATTATTTTAATAGATATTTATCATTTTGCTTCCTTTTAATTGATTAAAAATATTGTCAAACTTAATTCTTGAGTCAACTGACGGAAGAATGGATGAAAGTCATCCAAAGGGTCTCACGTGCAATGGTTGAAAAGGTTAGGAGTGACAGTCGCAACAAATCAAAGATTTGAGGAAAGTCTGCTAATGTTTCAAAGGTTTGAGACTTTTGTTACAATTATCCCATAATCTTTTGAGTCATTAACGATATACGCAAAACTTTTTCAGCCACGAATCTGAATGTGACCTCTGGCTAGGATGACCGAATAGAAAAAGATGCTAAAGTAAACCAACCAAATTCTCCGAAGGCATACTACAATTAAATAAGTTTGGTAGTTGGAGTCAAGACATATACATTTTTGATAATTATTAAGAAAAATCCCAAGATGACACCTTTGTGTCCCATCAACTTATTTTTCTTGTTTGCCATCATCTTTGGGTGGGCAATTTAGTGCAAAGGAATCTTTCATTTTCTTTTTGTTTTTTCCAAGCTAGGGTCAAAGAGATAATGCAATAAGGAACATATGGAGTCATTGGGAGAAGTATAAGTTTTTACATTTTCTAACAATTTAATCCTCCTTTTAGAATGTTATCAATATCTCACATAATTCGAAATAATTTAGAAGATTATAACATCTACATATTGTGAAACTTGCTTGGTTGGGGAAGCTGAGGCACCACATCCCCAAGCTCTGAAATGAGGCACGAATATTTAGTCGTGTAACTTTTTGTTTGGCTTACTGGGAGCATATTTGGATAGTTTTTATAAATAGTTTAAATTATAAATGAATACAGAAGGGTGATTGATAGTACTTGTGGATCCCTCGAAATAGATATAGATAAAAAATGACTCGAATGTTTGTAAAAAGTTCTAAACATCTCTCTTAACTCGTTAATGGAATTTTTGGACGAAAATTACGAGAGACAAAATTTTGCCGATTACTAAATGTTGAAAAAAAGAATGTTATAAAAAAGTTAAAGATAAAATGTAATAATAAATAAATGTCGTGAATATTTCATGCAATTAAAATGTATGTACTTGTAAAAAATGTGGATTCAATACTTTGAAATAAAACCTAGTACTTGGAAACATTTGTTATTTGTACAGAAAAAGTGGTGTCAGAATTCATACTAATAACACTTGCAACTTTTTATTGAAAAATGGCAAAAAAATTAAAAATAGAAAAACAAATCACAAACAGATACTACCACCCCAGCATCTGTGTAAATTCTGGCAGCAATTTTCTGGGGTAAATATTGCTCCCTCAACTATATATTTCTTTAACTCTCACTGCCCTCCTCCAAACTCTCTCTCTCTCTCTCTCTCTCTCTCTCTCTCTCTCTCTCTCTCTCTCTCTCTCTTATATATATGTATGCATCTGTATTTGATTTCTTTGATTCTTTATTCGTGAATCTTGAATATTTATAAGTTTGAGGATTTAGGTTTGATGACATTTAATCTCTCTCTCTCTCTCTCTCTCTCTCTCTCTCTCTCTCTTATATATATGTATGCATCTGTATTTGATTTCTTGCTTAATTGTTTTCCCCATAGAAATCATGTTTTTCAATCGGATCTTATTATTTTCGCGGTGTTCATGAAAGATGCAGTAGTTCTTGTCTAGATTTCTGTATAAGATACAGACAAATCAAAAACCCACTACCTTAATTCCTGTATTCTATAGGAGAATGATGCATAAATACATGTTTGTGTGTGATTGTTATATGCTTCGTTTATTATGTAAGTTAGGGTTTTCAACCCTGTAGATAATTCAACCTTGGAATATGAATTTTCTGCCCTCAAGTGACAAAAATGGTTTATATTGGCCTAATTATCATGGGATGGATGTCTATGGACAGTCGTTGTTTGCAAATGCAGTTTCATCAAGATTCACATGCACCGCCCAGCTCGAGCAATGAGAATCTTGATGATGCTGCATTAGCAATTATCGACTTATTTACTTTTCTCGCTTGTTTATGGAAGACAGTAAGAAATTATTTCCTTAGTTTTTCTGTAAATTTTCTTTATATCAATACTAATTCTTGCCACCTTTGTGAGTCATTTTTGTGATTTGAAGCCGTCAAATTAATTCAAGGCTTGAGGCCACAGGTTCAGATGCAGCAACACAGATCTATTATAGTAGAAGCGGCCAGACAGTCAGGTTTTCTGTTAATTTCTTGTTTCTTCCTTCATATTGCTATATTAATTTCATTCATCTAATCAATTGCTTATTAAACTTATTTAAATAGGTGTACATGGTAATACATGAGATTTTTAACTCATTTTACTTCTTTAGTATTGTCTAATACTTAAAGGCTTTCTTTGTGTTTCGGATTCGATTTCAATTTATTTTTGCTCCATTTTTGTTTCTGTTGGACAGACCCCGAGCTTCGATAACATTTTTGTTAAATCGAAGAAAACAGATAGGGTATGGTGATTCAATGAAGAAGAAGAAGAATTAGGTTATGTTGAAGATTGATATCTGAAGATTATAACTCTTTTTTTTTTCTCTATCTCGGTGATGTCGAGCTCAACTTTTATGCGTGTATTTATTTCGAATATGCATAGCTGAACTCTTTATAGATAGGACGACGATGTAACCATGCTTTTGAAACTTTAGTTCAACTTTTCATTTTTGGGTTCAAGTATGGGTTGTTTATTGATTACTTATTATATTGATGTTACCATTTCAATATGGCAAATGTTAAATGATTTATGTACCCTGTTGAGATCGAGAAATGATTGCATGTTTAGATCAAATAATAAGTAATATAGAGTTCAATAGGGGTAATAGTTATATATATTGCTATGTTATGTGATCTCCGATCGATGCTAGGTTGTTCAAAATGCATTTTTCCTAATTTATAACTTTCATAGATATATAAAAAGTTCATAAGCAAAAATATGTTTATCTTCTCTTGAGAGGGAGATTGTTAAACAATTTAGGGACATCAATCTTCATCATAAATGAGAATATAAAATTACGTGATTATTTGAATTAAAGTGGATAGGTTTTTCTCACGCAAAAATGAAGTTTTTGTGCCTTTCCAACATTCGAGTTTTTTCTCCAAAATTCTTATTCAAGTTTTAGTTTAATTTAGTTAGTTATCAACCCCTGACCAATATGAGCTCTTAATTCGGTTAAAGCAAGATTTAATTAGATTCATAGTTAGATACAGCTCCGTACTCTAATTACACTATATTACTTGTTTGCGATATCATGTATTTGTAAATTTCATGTGAATATCTACTTTATAAAGTGACAATTAATGAAGAAATTAAAATTTTAAACAATTAAACTACTGCGTAAAAGTTAAAACCTATGTTTGAAGTTTAACAATTTTCAGGGAAACATAATCCCCATTGACATGAATCAATTCTACACGAAATAATCCTGTTTAGATATTGCCCAAATCATTACCCAAAATCATAAGATTGCCTTTGCATGATGCTACTAAAGTGAAAATTATTAATTATATTATTTCACATGTTGTGAAAAGAGAGAAAAATATGAGAGTGAATAAAAATTAATAGACTTTTATGTATTATAATGAGAACCAAAACCCTATATTTATAGGGTATGATTATGAATACAATTGTATTAATTTCTAGGTCTTTGTGTTTACAATTATCATTCACTAATAAACTTATCATTTATAATACTTTCTCTTAAATGACACATTAAAAAATATCCGTCTCGTTAAAATCTTATTTGATAGAAACTCAATAGGACAAAAGATCAAACGAAGGAAAAAGACAGTTATTTTGAAGCATTAAAAATAAATCTCATTAAGACTTTTCTAGGAAAATCTAGTGAGATAAAACTTAAGCGAGGGAAAAAAATACAACTACTTCCCCTCATGTTGATGACTGAAAATCTTTGATTCAACGCATTTCAATCTTGTCAACCAATTTTTTTAATGTAGATGTTGACAGTGCTTTTGTAAATAAATCAGTCACATTGTCACTTGAGCGAATTTGTTAAACTTCGATGTCGTCATTCTTTTAAAACTCATGTGCATGAAAGAATTTTGGAGAAATATGCTTCTTCCTGTCACATTTGATATAACCTCATTTGAATTGTACAATACAAGCAACATTGTTTTCATACAAAATTGTTGAACTATCATTTGTTGAAATTAATCCGTATGATATTTGGATATGATGGGTCATGTTCCTCAACTATACACATTCTTAGCGTGCTTCATGTATTGCAATAATTTTAGAATGATTTGAGAATGTTGATATTAAGGATTACTTCATTCTATTTGTGATTCAACTTTACGTGGGTCAGAAAGATATTCTGCATCTACATATTCCACTAAAATAGATCCTGACTCTTGAGAATAAAATAATTCCAAATCAATAATACCCTTTAATATACACATTCTCAGCCTGCATCATGTATTGCAATAATTTCAAAATGATTTGAGAATGTTGATATTAAGGATTACTTCATCATATATATTTGTGATTCAGCTTTATGTGGGTCATAGAGATAATCTGTATCTGCATATTCTAATAAATTGATCCCGACTCTTGATAATAAAATAATTCCAAATCAATAGTACCCTTTAGGTAACGAGAAATATGTTAATACTATTCCAATATTTTTATGTTGGTGTAGAGTTATATCTTGTAAGGAGATTTACAGAAAAAAAGCTATATCGGGTCGATTACAGTTTGCAAGATAAGTTAATACTCCAATTGCACTAAGATATTGTATTTCATGACCGATAACCTTTTCCCATATCCAAATGGACGAGAATGATCTTTTCTGTATATGTAGATCAATGAACAAATAATATTTCGAAGAAATGTTCAATTTGCAATACGAAGCAGAATTTGATTTTTCCAACATCTTTCATTTTAAGTTCATTTTTCAAATATTTTGTAGTTTTGTTGAGCTCTTCAAAAGCTCCAATTAAATTTAAATCATCAATATAAACTGCCACAATTGTAAGTCCAATACTTGTTTTCTTTATGAAAACACATTATACATCGTCATTTTTATGGCATTCTTTCAACAAATATTCGTTGAAACGATTATGCAACATGCGTCCAGATTGTTTCAATTCATATAATGATCTTTACAATTTAATTGAGAACATAATTATTGGGCATATATCATTTGTTTCTCGCACTTTAAGTCATTTATGGACTTTCATATATATGTCACTATTGAGTGAACAATACAAATAGACAGTCACTGCATTCATAAGACGCATATCGAGTATTTGTGTCAGACTAATTAAGAATCTAAAAGTGATGGTGTCCATTACGGTAGAATATGTTTCCCCATACTCAATCCCTGATTGTTTTATGAGAAACATTGAGCTACAAGTTAGACTTTATATCTTGTAATTTCATTATTTTCATTTCTCTTTCGTATAAAAACTCATTCGTATCCAAAAGGGATTACGTTTTCAGGCGTTCGAACTACAAGTCCAAATACTTTTCGTTTCTCTAAGGAATTCAATTTCGCATGTATGACTTCTTTCCACTTTGGTCAATCATTTCTATGTTGACAGTCTTTAATAGACTGTGGTTTAGGATCCTTATTTTGCATAATAACAAGTTACGTTAAATACGAAAATATTGTCTATGACAACATTATTTATTTCCAATAATTTATGAGATAACATATAATTTACTGAAATTTTATTATTTTCGGACACTTGTGGTTCTTCAGGAACAATATTTTCAATATTTGATTGTTCAGTCTTTTCTAATATATTACTTCTTCTGAAGTTTTTTGTTGGTTTTTCTCTTGTACTTTTCTTTTTCGAGGTATATAGTCTTTTGAATCAATAAGTTGATCACGCTTCTGGTGTATTTGAGATTCATTTGCTACAGTAAATTGTCTTGCGAGAATATCAATTTTTGCTGGAATATTTTCTGTTGGTATAAATGACTTTGTCAATTTTCTTGTGTTAACAAATATATCTGTTAATTGATTTGTAACTCTTTACAAATGAATGATATTTTCAACATTGCTCACATTGATTGTTACAAGGATCAAAACGAGATAGAGTTGTTTCATTCCAAAAAAAAATTACATTATTTATCAAGATGTAGTTTTTCCCTCAAGTCATTTCATCAAAATGACAATCTACAAAACATGTAGTAAATAAATCACCCGTTAAATGTTCAAGATACCTAATAATAAATAGTGGATCAAAACCCACATAAATTTCAAGTCTTTGTTAATGACCCATTTTAGTCCGTTGTGGGGTGAAATAGGAATTTGAATGGCACAGCCAAAAATTCGTAGGTGAGAAATATTAGGTTCATGACCAAATGCCATTACAAAGGTGAATATTGATGACATACAGTTGGTCTCATACGAACCACGTAGCATGTAATATGGTATGACCCCAAACAAAATCTGGGAGTTTTGTTTTCATAAGTAATGGTCTAACAATAAGTTGAGATATTCTTCTGGAATATTGGAAATTATAATTTATTCTCTTCATGAGCAAGTAATGTTCTTTACGAATATTAATTTATAATATTGTGTTACTTCATGAACGACAATAAATTATTTATAATAGACAAATGTAAGGGTAATAAGTTCATAAAGTATTCCACACATAAGGATGTGATAATTAATCGAACTAAACATGAATGAAATTAAATAGGTGGTAGAATTAATCAATTGTACGGACACGATTATCAATTACAATAAAGTTTTGGAAATAGAAAAGTTGGTTTTGGATGTACCAAATGGGTTGCTGCATGTATACATACAAACGAAAAAAGAATATGAGAAGAAGTCACCATGTTATGATGATGGTGACCGAAACAAAGAATTTTATATGTAAAGGATTGTAAAATAAGTATGCTGCAATCAATTAAAAATAAATCCATAATCAAGCAGGGTACACAAATTACGACACCCTCTTGAATGTGTAAAAAAAAAAAAAAAAATTGATGGCGGCATTCAAATTGATGGCAGCAGAATTGGGTGCATGAATGATTTGACATTTTTTTTCCTCAATTACAAATACCAATTACAAACATGAATTGAATG
>CAIGRF010073826.1:0-14607 GCA_903798235.1 Fraxinus ornus | reverse complement strand
AGTTTTAATTTTAATTTTTTTTTTATCCACTATTTTAGCCTTAAAATTTTTTTTTTTTTTTTTTAATAAAATAGGCGAGCGTGGCTCACCTAAACGAGCCGCTCGGGTCGTGCTCGCCGAGCGGCTTGTCAATTTGACGAGCCGAGCCCCCCCTGCTCGGCTCGTGCTCGGGCTCGATTTTTGACGAGCCCGAGCGGCTCGTGGGCGTCTACAGTACGAGCCGAGCGAGCAAGCCGACGAGCCGCTCGGCTCGATTGCCACCACTAGAATGTTTGTTTGTGTTTGGGGGATGGATTTCCAAATAGTTTGACAAGTTGATGGGTGGTGTAAATATGTTACTCATATTATTCAAGAGGTTTGCATTTGTAACTAGGAACCAGAAGCTGCATTTGGTTTTCCATACATGATTTCAGTCAACTTTGCATAATTTATTATTAGCTCTCCCATTTTCTCTTTAATCTACATAATTAATCAGACAAGTCATGTAGGTTTGGCAAAGTCCACATTCATAGGATTTAGGAAGACATAATTCGACATGGCATTTGTAATTTATTATTAGCTTCTCTCATTAGTCCACATGATTAATATCGCAAGACATGTATTTTCACAAACTAATACGTGTCTTTTAGCTAATCATCTTTTTGTTTCTCGTTAATCCACAAGGAATAAGTTACTCATTCCAAGTTCTCAATTTAAATAACTTCAAATAGACCATCATCAACATAAATGTATTTATCAATATTGATATTATCATTTATCAGTAACCAAATTGCGTCCATGGAGTTCATTGAGATAAAATTTGACAATTTAAAATTGTTTTTTATATGTAGACGGGTATATTGCCTCCATCCATCTACATCTTACTCAACATAAATATTGCGAATGAAATTACTCAAACTTATTATTGGTATTTGTAATGATTGAATTGATTAGATTGTAAAGACAATTTATAATATCACATTTTTTTTGTTGGTATAAGTTGTGTGCCAAGTTTTGCTAACCTGATTGTTGTATTGGCTCTTCTCTTTATTTTGTTTTTGTCTTATTTTCATTTTCTTCTTCTATTCATTGAATGTCGTTCTGTAATTTTTTTCTCCCTCAAGACACTCAAAGTAAGTCGTTTTCTCTTTCTCAAAGTACCTTTTTTACATTCTTTTGATCGATCAAATGCATGCCATAATATGGTTTGTTTAAAATTTAATAGTTCGGTAAGGTTAAATAAGTAATTTAGAACATAAGTAACGTTATAATATTTTCGAGTTTTTCCTAAAATCCTTTCGAATTTCCCTGAGTTTTTTAAGCGTTCACTAAATGTAAAAATTGGATTCTTTTTCAAGTTTTCAAAACTTTCCCTCAAGTTTTCAATAGAGTTTCGGCTTCCAAAGCTTGACTCGGAAATTCTATTCTATCCTTCCAGAAATTTCCATGTTTTAGAGATATTATACTGCGATAAAAACACTCACTCGCTCAGGTACTTGTAGTAGAACAATGTGTATGAAATACATTCTTGAAATTGTGGGGCATTAGGTTTTTTGCTAGTCATTCTTTTGATAAGCTGAAGAAACTAAATATGTTTCCTGACCTATGAAAACTTCTGCTCCTTTAGTAGGACCAAACAATTAATTTCTTTGTTTTATGACGTAGATCTTTAGGTTGTCTATCACTCTTGCTGCTGACAATTCCTTTGCATTCATGTTCTGTATTTTCTGCTGGGAGGAGGGGGGAGGGGGGTCTATATAGGGACCTCTGAACATTATGGATCTTAAATTTCTGCTTGTCATATGCAGAGTGCAGCATTGGCCCAGAAGAATTCTGAGGCCATTCGAGCATTGTCAGTGCACGGAGACATTCTGGAGAAGGAGCTCAGTGAAATTCAGAAGGTTCTGCTGGCTATGCAGGTAGATATTGTCTTATTATACTCATGAATTAACAATAGATACTGATCACTGTTGAATGTATTTCTAAACCGCAATATTATCATTTCACGTGTCAAATATTTGATAAATCTATTTAACAGCTCAACGTGGGTGAAGCATAGAAGGAGCCCTTTAACTGAGCCAGATTTATCTCGGTTTACTAGGTCATTTAGCTGCCAGGAAAAAAAAATAAAAAAAGTACTTCATCTTTTCCCATTTTGTTGGTATGATGGAAGGTTACTTTTAAAAATTGGTTGCATTTGTTCCATTTAGAAAAAATTACCCCTCCTTAGACAGCCAAGTCCAAGAATTAGATAAAGACAAGAATCATTGACTTTTGTGAAGGTCTCCAAACAATTCACTTTCTTCATTAAGAACTTTTGTTCAAGATGGCCCTTTAAAGTTGAATCTATTATTATGTTGCAATATTTATTGTAAACTAGTATATTTCTATTTTGAATCTTTTCGGTTAATCATAGTTTTCTAAACATCCAGTTGTACTTAATTTATTTTAAATCTTGAAGTATATAAAATTGGAAATAACTGTCAACATGACTTAGCATCACAGGATATCCCAATATTTCGGTTAATAACCTTGAAAGAGGTAGATATTTTACAGTAACCATATTTCTATGGATTTATCCCCTACCGGTGATTGTTCAGATACTAAATGTATGTAACTTTGTTCATTTTCAATCTATAATTGAACTGGAAGTATACCTTTGAAATTTTTTATCTTCGTGTAAAATAGTATAGTAGAATATTGTTAATTCAATATAGAAATAGAAGTTGTATATACTATACTCATTTAACAGTAATTAGACTTAACATTTGAAAAGAAGATTGGATTGTCTCAAATCATTCCTTGTTCTTTTCTCTTAAAATTCCAGTTTCACACCACCTTCCATGGTTAGAAGAGCTCAAAAGTAAACCATGCAACAAAACCGTACTCGTCATTTAGGATATGTTGAATGACAAACTAAAATAACTCAAGTCATTACTTTTAGATGCGTATAGTTCTCTAAGAAAAAACTTCCTATCTAGTATTTTGACTTGTTAAAATGATAATTAAAAGTACAATATTACTTGAAATATACAATTGCTAATGTATGTTGTTAATCTGATTTCTATTACTGTTGAGTTCTGTGTAGGAGCAGCAGCAGAAACAGCTTGATCTCATTCTTGCAATTGGGAAAACCGGTAAGTTGTGGGAGAGTAAACGTGCATCAAATCAAGATCAGAATGCATCAGAGGCCATAAATTTAGCAGTCGATGGAGCACCACATGTGGAAACAAACCAACTCCAAACTTTAGCCAGACAGAAAGAAGCCAACAATGATAGAGCCTAGATTTTCAGTGAGACCAGGCGAACTTGGACTCAAGTTCTGTGATTCTTGATGCTAGGAGACGAGGCGTCAGATCGTGGTTTTGAACAATTATGCTTGATATGAATCAAATATTTCTTAATGAGATTTACGTGCTCTACTTCGTTTACACGAGATTCCTCGTGGAGTAGGAAAGATGGAAATGAAAATTGAAGAGTAACATTGCTTTTTTATTGATACTTGAAAGAAGCCATTGTATCTGTATCAATAAACTGATTCTGGTGTAAAACAAAGGGAAATTCTGCATCATGTGGTAGATGTTTGATATATTGTGTAAAACTGGTGTGATATATCAGATTTTCAATGTAGAAATCACATTTGAATACATAATGATGTTTGCTCTTCTTTCCATGTTCATATTGAACTTTAAATTCTGTTCACGGCAATACCCGACCTTCGTCCAGGGGCAAAACCGTCAAATATCAGTCTTACAAAGGCACAAACAAAAATTTCAAAAATAAAGGAAGACTTAAAATAATCAAAACTGGATATACAAAGTGTTTCTCTGATTTTATTATTTGCAAGACACACGACCAGATTCTTACATAGTTATATCACAGAGAGCATATGAACTTAGATCAAACTCAAGTAGCACACAAAGAGTGAACAGTAGGTGATCCGAACAAATAGAAACTATACTATTCGTATCTCAGGGAGATTGGGGCCAGTCGTAACCCTCGTCCACAGCATTAACATCGTCGTAAAACCACATTTCTACGTCCTCCATAGGATGCTCATCTTCCCAAAAGTCATCCAACATCTCATCAGCAAAATCATCATCAATCTCCCCAGCCACAAAATCCCAGGCTAGGTAACCAGACGAGCTTGAATAATCCGAGCAATTATCCCAGCCATTCATATCATAACAGTCCACAACTAGAGGTCCGACCACCTTCAATTCCGGGAATTTTTTCACAAATTTCTCATCCAGGTTCACATTCCAACAACCTCGTACATCTAGAAACTCAAGCTGTTTGCAGTTTTTAAGAATCTCAGTTATGCTTGCTGTATTGACAAGCAAGTACGCGATCTCGAGTTGCTTGAGTCGAGGCATTGTATGAGCAATCGCGAGGGCTTCATCGTCTTGGGAAAGCTTGTCGATCACCTCTAGTGGGTGCATTATTCGTCGCAAACTAGTAAGAAATTTACAATGCCGCCCTATTGCTTCAAGAGCTTGAGCTCCTACATTGATGCAGTAACTCAAATCTAAAACCGTAATAGTGGATAGCATGCCGGAAACTTTTTCCACTATCGAATCGTTTATTTCACTTCTAGGCAGTCGCAACGTCTGCAAAGATTTGGCACTTGAAACCAAAACATAATCAAATGAACACAATCCAAAATGTGAAGTGCAGATTAACAATCTTTAATACCCTGTCAGATTATTCAAATCATTCTAGAATTCGAACCTAAGTTAGAAATTAGACTACGATGAGTGGATTGTACTCTGATGTAAATCCTAGGAAATCACTAAACAACAATAAACAATGATTCCACACGATACTTACTGGTTTGCAATGAACAAAATGCTTTCGTCCCCAGAGAGGCCGGAAACACACAGTTTTTGGGGCGACCCACAGCTTCTACCAATTAGTAATCGAAGCATTCGGTCAACAATTTCAGGCTTGCAGTTCCGGCTCCATTCGTCTATGTCTATCTCTATCCAACAATAAGGCCCCATCACTGCCTTTCCCCACGACTTGCAAACCATAGGTATTACAGTCAGTACCTCACGAAGCGAGAGATTCTTGAATATTAGCCCGAGTGTATCGGGTATTAGTTCGTCCCATCGACGAACATAGTCCCCATCCTCCATTTATCTTTAGCTATTTTCCTGATAAGATGATCAAGAAAATCAAGAAGCTAAACTTGGTCAAAATTTCACACTCCCACTGTAAATTCAATAATAAATTAACCAAAATGGTCCATTACCTTCAATCAGAAAATTAATACTGAAATCCTCAAAACATTAGGAAGAAACATATAAGCTAAAAATCAAAATCTACATAATCCAAACAATACATAAATAAATCTAGAGAATCCAAACAAAAATTAGAGCTAGAAGAGGGAAGTATAAGCAACTCAAGAAATTCTTGAATTTTGCAACACGCAAGTGAAAAGGCACAACTTTATGATAAAACTTCAGTTTAAAAAACCCAGAACTGATTCGAGGGAAATAATGAATATTCAGATCATAAATCGGGCTAAAATGAGCAAATTTACATAGCCCACATAATTATATAACAGAAATTCTCAAGAAATGCGTAGATCAGCCATGGCTAGAGAGCAAAAATGCTGAAAATACAGCCACAAACAGAGTTTAATTTACAAATATTCACAGCCCTGTTGCCCATAAATGACAAAGAAAATTAAATTAAACACAACACAAATACATATTCAAGAACCCAAAATTACCAAGCTTTTTGTACTCTTGGATCTGTGAAGCACCGATTTATCTGCCTGAAATGAAGGGTTCTAAGAGAATTCTCTCATTCTCTCTCTTTGAAGAGAGAGATAAACTGAGTGTGAGTGGGAAAGAGTAAAAGCAATTCAAGAAAAATAAGCAAAAAGCCAAGATCAAATCTTGTCTGTATGTGTTTAACTGCTGGAAGATACCTTTTTTTTTTTTTTCAATGGCTCAGACTCCAGTGAAAAAAGTGAGGTGCTTGGGAAATTGTATTATTGTTCGTACTTTGAAACTTTTACACGCATCTGAGTGACGCACCGCCATAGATTTTTTTTTTTTTTATTAAAAAACGCTGTTTGAATAAACTGGAGATTTGAATGGATGATTGGTGTTGGGGAATTCTTGATTCTACTGTACTTGTACTCTCTTGCAATTGGATTTTGAGTAAATGTGTTTAAAAAAGAAGATTACGTAGTACTTTAGAGGTTAAGGAAAGAATTTGAGATGTCACTCAATTATGTTTTATATTTGATTAATAGAACATTGTCATACTTCAGTGCTCTTTGAACACGGCGTGAATGATAATGTAGTTAGTGTCTGCAATCATGGTGGTTGGTGAACTGCAAACTTCGACAATATTTTGCAAGCCTATAGTCAACATGCGATAATTGCCAATATGAGATGGTTGGATCTTGCTACCCCTCTCCCTCCTCCCTCAACTTTGTTTCGAAATTTTGCTAAAGCCCACTGTTGGCTTGGAATCGACAACTGCTTGTGTTCATAGGGCTTGATGGGACGAGCAAAACGTGGGCAATGAACCTGGTCTTACGCTTGCAGCGTCCTTCGCGCACGACATGTGCAACGATATGGTAGGTAATTGTAATGCACGAAATTTTTCCCACTTTAAATTGACGTGTATACATCATATGAATATGTTCGAGCCCATTTTAGAGACTATAAAGCTTCATAGGAGTCGTTTTGTCTTAAGTCCAAATTTGGAAAGTCTCGAAATTTACTATTACGAGTTATCTTCGGAATATTTAGAGATATAGGCACAAAGGTTTGCTTGGTACTAATCTTAATCTATCTATATTTTCAAAATTCTTTGTTTTACATAGCTCAGTTTCCTCCTATTTCGATTCTGTGCACCTTTTGGACCATGTAGGTCCCAATTGCTCCTTTTGTCGTCTTTTTATTATTTCTTGCATCGTTGCTGGCTTCATAGGAATTCTGATTATATTATTTACGGTTTTCCAGTGGAGAATAAATATAAACTTAAGTTGGATGAAAGTCATAGCAAAGTCAAAGAAAAATCCAAAAGCATGCAAGTCAAAGAAATTGCATCAATTTGTAATCATTTTTCTATTATCATAACATAAATACGTTATAACATTTCATTGAAAGAGAGATTAACTGACAAATTCATATAATCATACAAATATTACTTTATTTATAATGAAAAAAATTCCTTAAAATCATTCGACGCTATTAAATACTCAATTAAACTGCAACACGTGCATTGCACGTGCGTAGACTAGTATTTTCAAAATTCTTTGTTTTACATAGCTCAGTTTCCTCCTATTTCGATTCTGTGCACCTTTTGGACCTTGTAGGTCCCAATTGCTCCTTTTGCACTCATTTTGTTGCTTCCTTCTCATCCTTTATTTGATAAGTTGCGCATTGATCCGTCTTATTTATCCCAAGTGTACGGTATCACAAATAAGTAATAGAGTGGTGAATAAAGTATCGTTCCCACGATGTCTATGTACTTAATCTAATCTAGAATCAATTAATTATAACTTTAATCGAATAACAAAAGTTGCTCGAATGATTTATAATAATTATTCTAGTTAAACTAGCAAATTCTATTAAGCAAATTAAAATATTTTTGTAAATTTAGATTGGATATTATTAAGACTTTAAATCCCCCTTATTAATCTATCTTTAAAGCAAATCAGTATTATGACAATATGTATACATTTTTGTTAATCAATGTTCCTATATTAATTAAAAACATCTCTTAATGTCAATTAAACATATCCCCTCACGTGACATTTATATTTATCTTTATGAAAGATATAAACATGAAACAGTGCATTAAAAACGCTAAAACATCTATAGAAATCATGTAAAGTATAGCGGTATATCTCGATCTCCTATTGAACTTTACAATATTTGTTATAAGTGCTATCTATTTTATCGTTTCTCTCAAAATCAATAAAATTCACAAATCAATCCAATTTGAGATCAAGCAATTGAAAGTATTAAACACAATAACAACCATCCAAAAACTCGTGCATATTGGACGTCAAAATATTTAATTTATATTAAAAGTTTCATAATAAGGGTTCATCTACATCTTAGTCATTGAAAATTTAGCCTAGCATTGCAAAATTATAAGGAAACATATTTAATTGGAAAAATATCACTTGAATTTTTGATAAATTTAGAAAATGAACAAGAATCTTAAAATCTTGAATTTCTTCAACGGCTTCTTGATGAATCTCCACTTGCTCCTTCTCTTCTTTGCCAAAAATCAAAATTTAATTTTCAATTGTATGAATTTTTGTAATTGCTCTTCAATTTTATCACAAAAACAATGGGCTGGCATCTCTTCGATGATGTTAATTAATGAGTGTTAAGATGTATATTAGAGGCGTCTCTAATGTCTTAAGCTGTTAGGTATTTAGGAGTTGGAAATTGATTAGAATCATGTCCAAATTGATTTCCAAAAGAGAATCAATCGCTCATGTTTGTTTATGCACAGTCGTCAGTATTTTTATCGTAACTTTCTTTTTTGATATCCAACTAGAGCGACTCAAAGTGTGTTGGAAAACTAACCAAATGAATACAACTTTGCTAGAAGTGTAATTTTTTCAATTCGAACGTTTACTATGCCAAAAATAGATCTCAATTTTCGACTAAAAATCTGATAACTTGTGCAATTTTAAATTGATTTTGTGATAATACTTTCGATCATATTTCATTCATTTTTACTTCTAATTGTATCCAATTATCTCATAGCAATCTTCAACTACTATCTTGTGGTCCGAACCAACTATAGAATATTTGCAATTTTGTCCTCGAACTTTGAATTTCACCCCTTTTCACCATTTTTCGCTTATTTCTTTTAATTTCAAGTTCAATCATTGAGTTTCTCCTACTAAATGAAATATACACAAAATTGGACTATAATTTATCAAAAGAACAATGAAATATCAATATTTTATAGCTCGAATAAGTGTATAAAGTACACTTATCATGCATGTATAGAAATTGGTCGGCATTGTAGACATTATAGAAATTAGAAGTTTCAAAGTTTGAAAAATGAGGATAGAATGAAAAACAATGGACTGGAGAAAATGATGATTGAGCTGAATATTGGATCGATTGGATGGATTTTTGGATGGAAACTTGAGTAGAATTAATTTATTACGATCGATTCACTTTTACTAGTTAGTGAAGCAGATAGACGATATAGAAATTCTAACTAATGTGGTACAAATTTGATAAAGACGCATATCATTATGTCGAGCTAATTAATTATGATTAGTGATGGCAAAAAAATTCGTCCCGCCCTGTCCCGGCGCTGTTCTACCCCGACGGGTTGGCGGGACGGGAGGGGGTGCCCCGCCCCGAAGCGCCCCGAACCCGTCTCGTGAAGAATAAAAAAATTAAAAAAAAAAAATTTAATTAACAGGAAATTTTTGTAAATAAAAAAATTTAAACGGGACAGGAAACAGGAAAGCCCGCGCCCGCGCCCCAAACCCATTCCGCCCCGTCTAAGGTGGGGCGAGATGGGGGAGTGGCGTGGCGGGGTGGGGGTGCCCCGCCCCATTGCCATATCTAATTATGACACATTATCTTAACTACAGTAATAAAATAATTTTTTTATATAAAATAATATATTTTTATTAATTTTTACTATATATATTTGCATTCTCTTCTGTCAAGCTTCATTTGGCGTGGGGGGGAAAGAAAAGAAAGAAAGAAAGGCCATTATTTTCGGAAAATTTATGTTTAAAATCGATATAAATCTGATAGCTTCAACTTAAAATGAATAAGAGAATAATTTTAAACTTCAAAATAATAACTAATATAAATATTATCTTACTTTATTTTTAAAATTTTTACTCATTAAACAAGACTTGTTAATTTAAAGTTCGAGGAAAATGAAGATAGCAAAAAATAAAGAAAACCATCTTTTAAAGAAAAAAAAAACATTAAATAAAAATCATGGCTTCTAATAATTATAATTTCGAAAAATGATATAGGTAAAATGGTAAGTATAATGTTACAATAATGTAAGAGACATGGTTTTTCAAAAAAAAGGTATTTTTTTATTATTATTTGATGAAATATAGTCCCTGTTTGGTGGGGTTAAAATCAATATTTTAGTAGATTTTGATAAAATATATGATTGAAAAATTGTGAATCCTATAAAATATGTAGTTAAAGTTAATTGTTAACTTAAACTGAAGTTAAAATTTGAATTTTAATTCATACAAAACAAGGACATTAGTGTGTAAATTTTAGAAACATGTTAGGTTAAGATTGTTAGGCATTGGATGTTAGTTCTAATCAGCAACGGACCCAGGATTCTGAGTCAGCATGGGCGGCCATGGATCGTCGATCGTTGTCAGCAATAAAATATTAAGAGCCCCGTTTTGATGCCTTTTTTTTTTTTTGCAAAATGTGCATTTTGGAATAGTGATTTAATGAATAATATATGGTTAAAAATATGGAAAAGTTTTGAATTTTAATGTATTTTCGGAAAATTTATGTTTAAAATCGATATAAATCTGATAGCTTCAACTTAAAATGAATAAGAGAATAATTTTAAACTTCAAAATAATAACTAATATAAATATTATCTTACTTTATTTTTAAAATCTTTACTCATTAAACAAGACTTGTTAATTTAAAGTTCGAGGAAAATGAAGATAGCAAAAAATAAAGAAAACCATCTTTTAAAGAAAAAAAAACATTAAATAAAAATCATGGCTTCTAATAATTATAATTTCGAAAAATGATATAGGTAAAATGGTAAGTATAATGTTACAATAATGTAAGAGACATGGTTTTTCAAAAAAGGTATTTTTTTATTATTATTTGATGAAATATAGTCCCTGTTTGGTGGGGTTAAAATCAATATTTTAGTAGATTTTGATAAAATATATGGTTGAAAAATTGTGAATCCTATAAAATATGTAGTTAAAGTTAATTGTTAATTTAAATTGAAGTTAAAATTTGAATTTTAATTCATACCAAACAAGGACACAGTGTGTAAATTTTAGAAACATGTTAGGTTAAGACTGTTGGGCATTGGATGTTAGTTCTAATCATAAGTTTGTACTCGAAAAATTGGCAGAAATAGCACTAAATTAGAGAAGAAATAGAGGTTCATATCAATTTTTATAACAATCATGTTACATGTACATCATTTTATACGTTGTGGCACGTGACAACATACTAGTCTGCAATTTAATTTTTTGACAATTTTTCCACCCAATCAACACTTGCCAACACACAATATCAACAATTATGTCAAGGAAAAGTGTACAAGTGCATTTTCATTTTTCAAATTGTTCCCTTCCATCACTATTTACTAGGTTTCATTAGAATGAAGATGAGCAAATGAAAATGTAGAAACCTTGGAAAGAGTTTGACGACTTTATTTTGACAATCACTTTTTTTTTTGGAGGTCTTGTATTGAATTAAACGACAATCTTTTCTTTTGTCCATTGTCAAATTAGTTAAAGATAACAATAGGTTTTTGACTCTTCTTTTAGTTATTTTTTGTGTATACGACGCGACCTTAATTTTGTTCGAACTAATTCAAAAACAAGGAATTACACGGAGGGCTCTCCCTTAAAGGTCCCCCTTCTCCACATACAATAAATGCAGTTTTGTTCGAGACAATTAGCCTTTTGTTGCTATGGACTATGATCGGGATCTCCCTACGGACAAATTTTACTTTTATTCCCTCTGAGGTTCCCCTGCTCCACAGGCAAGAAATGCAATTTCATTCGAGACAATTAACCTCTCGTTGCTATGGAATATGATTGAGATCTCCCTTAGAATAAATTTTACTCTTATATCTATTTTTTCTTGACTCGACTAAAATATAGTGCCTGTTTGGTGGGGTTAAAATCAATATTTTAGTAGATTTTGATAAAATATATGGTTAAAAAATTGTGAATCCTATAAAATATGTAGTTAAAGTTAATTGTTAACTTAAACTGAAGTTAAAATTTGAATTTTAATTAATATAAAACAAGGACATAGTGTGTAAATTTTAGAAACATGTTAGGTTAAGATTGTTGGGCATTGGATGTTAGTTCTAATCAGCGACGGACCCAGGATTCTGAGTCAGCATGGGCGGTCATGGATCGTCGACCGTTGTCAGCAATAAAATATTAAGAGCCCCGTTTGATGCCCATTTTTTTTTTTTTTTTTTTTTTTTTTAAAAAATATTTTTTATAATATTCACCAAATGATATTGAGACCAAATTTTGTATAATTCAAAAGAAGATCATGGGTTCATATTTTTAGAATTACATTAAACCTGTTAAAATGTAACATATATTTTTCGTGTAAAACTAGTAGCAAATTCAATGAGTGCCACAATTGTCAAACTTTCAACTTTCAAAACTGTAGGTCTCGATTTTGAATCTCCCCACCTTATCTCATTTAATTTTGGTACAAATTAAAGAATTAAAAAATTTTCACAATAAAAGTGGTGAAGAGGGACTCGAAACCGGGACTTCCTATATAAAAATAAGAGCCGCAACCGACCAAGTTACAAAGGGTGTTGAAAACAAAACAAATTACCAGAAATATAATCTAAAACATTTACTAGAAGTCAAAAAAAAAAAAAATTCCGGCGGATTCAGCATGGGCTGCCGCCGGGGCTCGCCGGGTGCTGGGTCCGTCACTGGTTCTAATCATAAGTTTGTCCTCGAAAAAATTGGCTGAAATAGCACTAAATTCGAGAAGAAATAGAGATCCATATCAATTTTTATAACAATCATGCTATATGTACATTATTTTATACGTTGTGACACGTGACAACATACTAGTGTGCAATTTAATTTTTTGACAATTTTCCACCCAATCAACACTTTGCGAACACAATATCAACAATTATGTCAAGGAAAAGTGTATAAGTGCATTTTCATTTTTCAAATTGTTCCCTTCTATCACTATTTACTAGGTTTCATTAGAATGAAGACAAGCAAATGAAAATGTAGAAACCTTTGAAAGAGTGTGACGACTTAATTTTGACAATCACTTTTTTTGGAGGTCGTGTATTGAATTAAACGACGATCTTTTCTTTTGTCCATTGTCAAATTAGTTAAAGATAACAATAATTTTTTGGTATACGACTCGACCCTAATTTTGTTAGAACTAACTCAGACACAAGGAATTATGCGGAGGGCCCTCCCTTAAAGTTCTCCCTTCTCCACGGACAAGAAATGTAGTTTTGTTCGAGACAATTAGCATTTTGTTGCTATGGACTATGATCGAGATCTCCCTACGCACAAATTTTACTTTTATTCCCTCTGAGGTTCCCGTGCTCTACAGGCAAGAAATGCAATTTCGTTCGAGACAATTAACCTCTCGTTGCTATGGACTATGATTGAGATCCCCTTAGAATAAATTTTACTTTTATATCTATTTTTTCTTGACTTGAGTCAAGAAAATTAAAAATAAATATTTTTAAATTATAAAAATATTTTTCTCAATTAAGGGTAAAAATGGAAACTCGTGCCGCTTTCACTTGAGAACCACTCCATCCCTCCAAACATGCTGGTACAAAATTGGGAATTCAGATTCAACTTTTAAGCAGTAGCGAAATGATTATAAAGAAATATAAACCCTAATTCAGCTGAATTTGTACTCAAGCATGAAAAAAGCAAACCTTTTTGTTTCATTTTCTTTGATATCTCAGTCAAACGCATATGCTTCAACTGTCACAAAACTTAATTGCCTCATTAAATGAGATTTTTAACTACTGCCATAACCCTAGCCAATCTCAACCACACCCCTTCCGAAATTAGTAGAGGTGGACAAAATTATAGGTACTACCCTATTATCAAAAATTGATCGATTCAATTCCTTGTTCTATGACCGGAATGAGAACCCGATTTTTGGTTTTATTTTTCCAATTCTCTTTGAAACTATACCGTATCAAACCACGTCCACCTTTACAAACTAGTTTCTTATATTTGTTAGGATGATTAAATTACTCGTACAAACAAATTGTATATTTTGATTGACACCCCTATCGTGTGTCAAGAATCTAACAGTTAATTGAAAAATATTTTATTGTGAGTGTTTTGACCATTTTCTGGCCATTCTGCTTCTATACGCCCAATGCAGTTACTGAGATAATTCCTCCAAGGGTAGTTCGTAATTTCTATTGGCTAAACAACAACCCTGCCCTAGTGCCAAACTTAGCAACATAATATTCGTCATGTCATTGTTACTTTAGTATTTCTTATAGTTCACTTGGGAGAGACGCCAAGCTTCAGAAATGCGTACTCGAATTATTCATATATGTTGCTCGATAAACCACCGCCTCTTAGTCTCCTGACCCTTGACCGATTCTACCATAAAGGTCAGTGATAGACAATATCTATGTACCCCCCTGTTGAAGGACACAGAGACCTTTCGCTTTCTACACAGCTATTAGCAGACCATATTTCAATACCTTAGAAGAAAGAAATTTGTCCCTTACATTCTGATCAATGCCATTTCCTACTTTTTCTTAATGACCTGTTATTTTCACTTCAACGCTACTCTCAGAATATGGTCTGTTATATCTTCTGCTACTCTTTCAGTTTCTTTATAACCCTTAAAACCTTTATCTTATGAAAAAACACTATTTCTCTCT
>CAIGRF010073709.1:41033-56331 GCA_903798235.1 Fraxinus ornus | reverse complement strand
GGCACGGCAAAGCTGTGAGTTCAATGGGAAGCGTCGCGAGCTTTCTGGAAAGGGATAATGGGCCCAAAACGGACACCGTATGTAAAAGTTATGTCATTTTCTTCGAAAGCTGACCATTCAAACATTTTCAAATATGCAAGTGTTTGTTCCTCCACACTAGCCTCATCGTCGTGAGCTTTTTGGAATGGGGTCATGGATCCAAAACGAACACTGTATGCAAAAGTTATGCCATTTTCTTCGAGTGTCGACCATCCAAACGTTTCAAATATGCAAGTGCTTCTTCCTCCACACTAGCCTCATCATGAAGAAACTCCCACAGTTACAAACAAAAAGGTAACATATGAAATCAGTTGTCCTTTATGCGTATGTATGCACATGTTAAACGTCCATCTTTGGAATAGCCTTATATGAGCATATATATAATTAAGACTATTAGAGTTTGGAAAACTTTTCCTATTTATTGCTACACCCATAATTCACTTCTTTAATGTTTATATTTTTGGTATTTGATTCACTCTTTGTGTTATGGGTGGAAGCCATCACATCTCACTCGAAGTCTCAAAAGAATTTATTCACATGATAACTATGGTAAGTCTCTAATGATCGCTTTACTTAAAGCATGTTTGGCTAAGGTTTAAAAAAACTTTTTGTGCTAAATAAGCTTAGATATGCTATTTTTTCTTGCCGTATCGTTAAAAATGCTACTTATTTACTTATAGATAAACTTTTTAAGCTTAGCAAAAGAAGTTAAGAACTTTTTATTAAAAAGATCTTCCTAAACTATGCACATTATTTATGTTTTACATGTTTATTGTTGAAATTCTAATTTAGTTAGAAGTTGACGTTCTTGATTAGTAGCCATATGACCATCATCATCACATGGGCCTTCTCATTCTAGAAAATGATGGTTTTCCAGTTACAAGCTAAAACTACTGCTTAATCTGTTGAATTAAAGTTTAAGTGCAAAAAGGCTGCTCGTACATCTGATTTGGTAGTTGCCAAAAAAGTGGGAACACAGTCTGAAATAATGTACTAAAACTTATTTCTCATAAATTGTTTTGCTTAGGTGGGAGCAGAGAAACTACCCAAACGGGTTTTATTAAGAAGGGCATTGTAGAACTCACAGCTTGACATCGTATCAAGTGGCTTGCCAATGCTATTAAGATTTTTTCGAAGGACTTCTTCATCTTGAATAACAATAGCTTTATTCTTCAAGTTTGTGTAATTTGAATATTCAAGGCAATTCTTCCTTTGTTATAGAAAATCCCAAAATGGTAACAAAAGCTTTATTCTTCAAGTATATGTATTGATATATTCAAGGCAAATCCCAAAATGGCATAACAAAGGCAATATGTCGAACTACAAATATTCAACAGGATCTCTTCAATGGACAATATCAGGAGAAACTCGTGTTGAAAAAGTAAATGAAGATAACCTGGAATTTGTTTTTTCAAACTATCATCTAACACTTTTTCACGAGGTTGAACAGTACATGGATACAGATGCTGATTTAAGTAAGAACCTGCACATTTCATACTTCAAATAAAATTATATACTAATCCTACAAAAATACCTTAATTAAGTTTAGAAAAGTTTAGAAAAATAAAGAGATATAATAAATCCTTTTAAATTTTTTGAGATATACTTGCAGTTGCAATTGATATGACTCCTAAGCATCTGATTCAATCAAAAGATGGCAACCAAACATGGGTACATGATGTCACACTTCTTGACAAGAATTTCAAAACAATGATGCTAACACTTTGGGATTCATTTGTTGATAGAGAATTTGTACTACTAGCAGACAACATTGAGAAAAAATCAGTCATCTTTGCACATTACAATGTTACATCCTTCTTTGGTATGTTCTACTTCTTTGGTGTGTTCTATTTGATATAGTATGTTCTATTATATTATTACAACTCTTCACCATTATGTGACTACTTTGTTTTCATAATGATATATTATTAGGTTTGAAACTGTCTACAAAAGTTCGTAGCACTTTCTTCATAAATACACATTTCAATGAAGTAAAGCAAACGGCAGAATGGTATGTAAAAGTTGCTATATTTTATTGTCGTTTTTTCCCTATTCCCTACATCTCTATCCACTTAGCATTGCTACACTTACTATTTATCTAGCACCTTATTCTCCAAGGGTGAAAGAATATTCCATGAAAATCGATGATTTCGTGTTGAAAAAATCATATATGGACAAAAGCACCATGACTCTCTCCACGTGTACGTAGTAAATTCATTCCCATTCAAAATCTTCAGGGACGCCTCTTAGCGATAATGTTGTAGATTATATAACTGTAAGCAGCTTGTATTTTAATTCTTTTCCCAATATACGTACAAATGTAAGAAGATAAACCCGGTCATACCCTTCATTTTTCCTCATAATTTGTGTAAATAAGTTGTGTACACAACGCAAGTTTTATTGGGTAAACTGCACAGCAACCACAAAAAACATTGATAACAAGTCTTGGTACATGGTTTACAACAACTGCTATCGAAAATCAAATGTTGATTTTGGAGAAACGTGTCTTTGTGTTTTTTGCAAAAATCTGAATTCTAAAACTGTTCATCGGTACTAATCACTAATCATTCTTCCTATTTTCCTTCATGCATAAATTTTTTTCTGATGTCTTTATTTTTTTCCATGTCTTCATTTACTAATACTCAAATGTTATTCAACTTAGGGCTAGAGCATATGTGCAGCTCTCATATGTGACATGTTCGCTTAATGCAAGTGCGATTGGTGAATCAGTCAAAAAACTGCTCTTTACAAATTCACAAATCCTGATGGAGCAAACCAATTCTGTAAGAATTTCAACCTAACTTAAACATTTTGCCCTTCTTTACATCTTTTATTGAAATAATAATACATGATTAAAATGATTAACATACAGGGTTCAATCTTCCAAGATGTCATTCAAAAAATGCAAAACACTGAAAGAGCATTCTACTTAAAAGCAATGCAAACTGAACCCAATTTATCATGTTATAGATTTGACATCATCTCTATAATAGATTTAGACCATACAAATCTAGGAGAACAAAGCCAAACAAATGCTGATACCGGAGTTATGGTAGCTACACCAGTTGGAAACAGCATTGACACAGATTCTCAAGAAGACTGGTCACCTTTGGCAAAGAAAGCTCTCTTTAAGTCTTCATATCATTCATCCACTTCAAAGGTTGATTGTGAGGAAAACATGAATTCAAAACTCCTAGGCACAAATCCATTTACTCAAAAAGACAAAATGGAGTAAATGATGATTAAAATGTCTTTTAGGAGGAAACTTTTGAGAAGCACCGTTTGTCCTGCTGTTTTCTTTTGTTTGTTATATGCCCCATACTTTTGTTACATGTATATATTTAGAAGAAACTGGTGAAAACATGTTAATTTTGAAAAATGATGTAAACTACTTCGTTATTTCTTAACTTTTGTATCTATACCTTCTTGTTATCAACATTAATAGAATCAGTTCCTATTTTGTTCCCAAAATTTGTTCCTTTCTTTCCGTTACATTGAAATTGGATTTCATGAAGTCCTCTTTCAATTTAGAGTTATTTTTCAAGTACAAATATACCCACTCAAATTAAAGTTGTTGAAGAGAAACAATTTGCTAAATTCAGGCTAACTTGTCTGCAATATTAAATTAATAGAATACATTCTTCAGCTGCCTTAATCTAAACAAAAAAATATAGATATAATTTATCAATGAAAAACAGATATAATATGCCAATGAGGAATTAGCATACAACCTAATTTCTCACAATAATTCTTTGTTATCATTCTTTTGTGTTATGTGGGAATAACTCAAGTTTGTAGAGCTTTTTTATAATTAGTTTAACATTATTTTAAATATGACATCAAAATCCTTAACAAATTTGAAATTAGATGATATTTATAACTTATTGATTGACCAATTCATTTGCCAAGCATTTCTTAGCATACATTTGCCTAGCATTTCCTACATTAGCCAAACACTGCTACCTTCCCACACACCGAATCGCCTCTGGAAGTTAGGTTTTCTCTCAATTTCTGTTGGCTCTGCATTGTGCAGAGACGGTTAGCGGAGACTGTGTCTCCACACATCTGTAGAGAACAAATCTCCGTTGCAGATATCTGCGCGGATGTGGACACCAGATCTCCGATTTTCGTGCGCAGTGTCTCCGCGCAGTTCTTTTAAATTTCTATTACTTTTCTTATGTGTTTCCAAAGCATGTTTTTAACATTTATACAAAGAGAATGAACATATACAATTGACACAAGAATGACAATCAATTTCAAATTTTCAGATACTTTTCCAAAATCAAAAAATTCTACGCTAATAACAACAAAATAATTACAAAACTCGTGCAACGCACGTGTCATGGACTAGTATCATATAAATTTCAGACTAGAAAAGTTGTAATTATGAGTGATTACGATGGTATGACTTGAAGATTGAATTTAAATAAATAATGTGTTCGTCTTTAATAACTTGAACTTTTAGATGATAGTTTAGTGTGGTAACGCACAAGATCATGAGTTGAAGTCTTGTTGTCACATATTTATAAAAATTGGGCACATTCGCATATTAGGTCATTGATGGAAAAATGAAATGGTAAACGGCGTATTAAAGATCGAATTTATGCTGGGAAATTTTGTATATTACGTCCCCAATTTTTGTAAATTGTTACTAATCCACCCTCGGTATTTTTTTTGGCAGCACACATCCTAAACCCTTCTAAGATTTAGCAAAACTTGCCTTACCGTCCATTTAGGCCGTTAAATTGCGTAAAATGATGTAGTTGTCCCTCTCTTTGAATGATAACAAAAAGCAACTAAATAAAAAAAATAAAGAGAAAAATATAGAAGGAGCCTTAAATCTTTTTCAAAAAATTACAAATAGATCACAATTAAATATAATTAACAAAAAAATTAGAAAAATAAAGAAACAAAAAAGTTCTTCCCCACTCACAAATCACAATCCCAATCAATATTACCATTGTCCATGCATAAGCCACCACCATTGCATACTTTGTCCAATTTTAAAAAGGGCATAAGATGAATAATTTTTTTCTCTCCTTTTTTTGTTTCTTTTATTTAATAATTTTATTTTGAAAAAACGAAAAATATTATTTTACCTTTTAAAAATTGGTCAAAATACATTTTTCCCAATCAATTTATTGACCTCTGGACAGAAATCGTCTAAAGTCCTTCAACTACAGAAATAAAAGGTTTGGGACCCACTGCAATAAATGAAAGGTTAGGATAAAAGTTGTAATAAATTGAAAGGTTTGAGATTGTGAATGTAACAAATGAAGGGTTAACGTAAAAGTTGTAACAAGTTGAAATGTTTAGGATCTTGGATGAAATTATCCCATTTTATTTACTTCATTCCTTCCTTTATTTATTTATTTTTTAATTAAAGATGGAAAAAACTCATCATTTTACATTACTTTAATTGCCAAAATGAACAAAAGAACGAGTTTGGTTACAATTGGAAAGGTTGAGAATGTCTAATACTAAGTAAAAGTTATGTAGTTGGACCATCTTTTCTATAGTTCGAGTTTTACTTCTCTAGAGAAGATGAGGGCTAAAATTAAAAGTCTTCACAATTTGTATCTTTTAAGTAGAAGTGATCCCCTTTTAATGGGGCTGGATTGGATGTCTCTAGCAATACAAGTTGCAATTTGGTAACTTCAATAACAACCTCGTAGCAACAAAATTTGGTTAACTACCACTTTCACATTCGTATTCAGCGGATAAGGTCGGTCAGACCTTAAGTTGATTGGTCTTACTTTTCTTGTTCGTTGCCAACTCGACAGTTGGATTCCTATAACTTCTCTCAATTTTTGTACTCTCAAGTAGCATGTCTTGCAAATCTGATTAGACTTCTACACATTCAATAATAACAATCATACTACACGTACATGAATATTTGCCAAACGGTTGGACATATTTTCAATTGGCATAATTTCATTGAATGCTAGACAAAAAATAAAATTAAACCAGTCATTTCACTGTTGTCGCCTCATTATCTGTATTGCTTCATATACATTTAATATGTACAAAGAACTAGAGACGGAGCCGCACTTGGCAAGCCAGCACGGTCGCCCGCTGGTTTCGTCGGAACCGTTGGATTTTTGAAACGGTGCATCAAGCGGCATTCGGCAGTGAGTGAGCTGTGGCCTGGAACTTCCCGTCTTTCAAACAAATGAGATGAATGGTTTGGGTTGGATTTTTTAAGCCTTGGGCCCTTCTTCTTTTTTTTTTTTCAAATTTTTAATGGGGCTGGATTGGATGTCTCTAGCAATAAAAGTTGCAATTTGGTAACTTCAATAACAACCTCGTAGCAACAAAATTTGGTTAACTGCCAACCTCGTAGCAACAAAATTTGGTTAACTGCCACTTTCACATTCGTATTCAGCGGATAAGGTCGGTCAGACCTTAAGTTGATTGGTCTTACTTTTCTTGTTCGTTGCCAACTCGACAGTTGGATTCCCATAACTTCTCTCAATTTTTGTACTCTCAAGTAGCATGTCTTGCAAATCTGATTAGACTTCTACACATTCAATAATAACAATCATACTACACGTACAGGAATATTTACCAAACGGTTGGACATATTGTCAATTGGCTTAATTTCATTGAATGCTAAACAAAAAATAAAATTAAACAGTCAATTCACCGTTGTCACCTCATTATCTGTATTGCTTCATATATATTTAATATGTACAAAGAACTAGAGACGGAGCCGCACTTGGCGAGCCAGCGCGGTCACCCGCTGGTTTCGTCGGATGTGTTGGATTTTTGAAACGGTGCATCAAGCGGCATTCGGCAGTGGGTGAGCTGTGGCCTGGAACTTTCCGTCTTTCAAACAAATGAGATGAATGGTTTGGGTTGGACCCCTTTTTTTAAGCCTTGGGCCCTTCTTCTTTTTTTTTTTCTTTTTTTCAAACATTAGGCTCGTACCATTGTCCATTGCTCGCACCTGAATAGAGGGCCGTCATTTGGCCATTATGTAAAGAATTTTGTAGAATATTATATACATATAGACTAATTCTAAATACATTTAGGTTTTTTTTATGGTTTGGAGGTTACATGGGTGTAAATTGTCAATTTCTAAAATCAAACCCTTTCTAAATTTTGATTTTCTCTACGCCAATGCGCTGTGATTTGGTGGCTGTCGTTGACGACCGACGCAAGCCTCTGCTACTCCTCACCCTGCCGTCGATGCTGCCTCCTTTCACCTGTGAGCCTCCATTGTCCATGCTAGTTGCCTGTAAGCATCTATCCTTTCTTAGTTTTTGTTTTTCAGTTCATGTTGATGGTTTGATGCTTTAGTTCATTTTAATTCTTTAATTTGAATGATGATTTAGTATGTGAATTGTGAGAATTTATTATTTATGAAATTGGAGAATTTGTGAATTTGTGAATTGATAAATGATATAATGGGGATTTGTGATAAACGTTCGATTGGCGTTGGAAATTGAAAATTCGTGATAGTTTAAAATCAAGTTTAATTTATGTTCAATTTCCATATAGATTATGGAATGTTTTTTCAACCAAAATGAAGTCCTATCCTAGTATTTCTAGTGGTGCATCTAGTTGCGCCAATGATGCTAGTTGATGGGAACAACAGTTGGGATAATTTGTGCCGGTAAAATGCTAGGACATTATTGGATTTGTGTAAGCATGCATTGTAGAACATGAGGGACAAAGATTGGGATAATTTGTTGAATAGAGTGATTGAGTTTTGTATTAGTAGACATATTGTAGTGCCCAATATGGAAGATATTGTAGTATCCAGAGGCCAACATAAGCGTGGAGCTCAGCAGGTGATTTATTATCATCGGCTATATGTTGATTTGTATTGCCATGAGATATACTCAATCTTTCAAAAGTTGAATGATCGTTTTCCAGAGATAACTACTAAGCCCCTTATTGCATTTCATGTTTAAGTCCAAGAGCTTCATTCGCAACTTTTGATAGGGCTAAATTATTACGTCTTGCTCAGTTCTTTCCTTTTGACTTCACCGTGAAATGCTCATATTACTCAAACCTCAACTTGACAAGTTTTTTATGATGGTTGACATCATCCTTGACACTCCATTTTTTTCAAAAAAAAAGTGTGTTTTTTTTTTTAAACTGTCCATTGTAATGTCGTCACGTGACACAATGTAAAGGATGATATAAAACTTAGTGTACATGTAACATGATTCTTTCCATATTCCCAACCCATACAAAGTGCTGGAACAAAATATATATTAATAGAGTTTAAGCAGCAATAGAATATGTGATTACACAAAAAAGGTTTGAGAAAGTTCAAAATTCTTAAAAATTGTATAATTGAGTAATATTTTATCCTTGGTGACATGGGCTATCCTACTTGGAGAATTGATAAGTTACTGTTCACCGACAAGTGTATATCCCTACATTGGCAACATGAGCTTGGACCAAGCTGGTCATTCGAGCTTAGGCCTTATAAGGATGCAACAAAGTGTTGTCGAGGCAAAAGGTCCCCGACCAAGTCATCAAAATGTTGAGCTCAATTCTAGCAAATCCGACAGAGGAGGTGGCTGTGAGGTGGGTGTTTGGCTTTGGGCCCAGAAAAAGATTTCTACTTATAAAATTTTCAACATAATCTATATCTAGGACTCGCGTGCCAAACAAATTGTACGGAAGAGATCTATACGCAGCGAAGAATTTTAAAAAATTCAAGCGTTCGCTTTGCTTTGCGTGACAAGATGGATGTTACATAGTCATATTTCATCAATCAACAACACGCCCAGAAAAAATTATAGGATCATAATATATGGATTTGTGGGTGGGGAGTTTTTAGAAAACAAGCTTCTCAAGTCATACATATCCTTTTCAGATTTCAAATCGGGATATGGGAATAGAGCAATGGCATATTTGATGATCTATCATAATTCATCGATTCTTAGACATGATACATGATGAAAAAATAATTGCACTTTTTGATATATAGTACTCAATACAACTACTATACTAAGGTTTTAACTTATTTTTCTTCCTTATTGTTGTTCAATTCTATTTATTCCTCCCTTACTAAACATGCCATCAATGGATTATTACCTATACTCCTATGTTGATTTTATTGTTCTCTCTATGGATGAATTCCTATTGGACTACTATGAAAAGTTGATGACAAGAAGAAATCGCATCTGGATGTCTTGGACTCTTGGTTCGCAAATGTTGCTAGACACCAGTTCCAAAGTAGCGATCCCCAAACTCACCCATGCCCGGAATCACACGCAGATCCTTGTTGAGGGACACATCTATCTCTGAAGTTACAATTTTCAGCCTTGGAAACTTCTTACAAACAGCATGTATTCCTTCGGGAGCCTGCATCGTCATGGGATCATTTAGCGAAAAAACTAATACATGTTAATGTCTACAGCATTTTGGAATTTAAATGAAGTTAGATAATAGTATATTGACTCACTGAAATAAGATTTAGGAAGATGATGTTCGATTCAACAACACCCTTGCTCAGCAACACGGATATTGCCTCAACGGCAGAATGCCCTAAAAATAGTACAAGCAATCAATGACATGTTTGGTTCTTTTATGTCATTAAGTGAACGGATTGTGTAACTAACCTGAGGCAAGAACTGGGTCGAGCAATAGTACGTGGCGACTTGCAATGTCTGATGGTAGCTTCTCATAGATTAACTGCAGCAATTTTGTAGCATGAGAAATTCTAAAAGAGGAGAAAGGGTTGAGAATGGCAACATTTGTAATACTATTTGTGGCATATTTGGTAAAATACACTGGACAACACTAGCTTTACAATATCAAGACATTCTGTTGTCAAGATCTGTCCAGTATTACATACCAAACATACCCTTGGTTCCACAAAGGGTTGAGAATGACAACATTTGTGGATATTCTATAAGAAGCTTGACAGCACTAGCTTTACAATATCAAGACTCAATAGTTGTCAAGTTCTATCCAGTATCACATACCAAACATACCCATAATTGGTTACACAAACCTGACGACCATCTTTTCCCTGTCTGTGGATTAGGATTTTGCCAATTTTAATTCCCTTACAACAGGCTCTCAGAGCATTCTCCATGCTTTCACCACTAGTGCCAGAAAAGTTAAAAGCCATTAAAACACCAAGAATATAGATAGCAGAAAGCAAGTATAAATGCACAGATAATTTCAAGAGGGCACAAAGATCATAATTTTCTAGTGATCCTCGTTTCGTTGCTCTATTAAAAAAAAACTGATTTTGCTCGAGAGAAATGACAATCAGAAATATAGCTTCTCATATATACCCAGGTTTCCCCGAATAGGAATCTTAGCAAATTCAGCTAATTAAAAACTCTGCTGTATTCTCCAATCTAAGAGGAATCATATCATTTCTAATCAAATCTGAATGAAGTTTATTTTCTTTGTCTTCTGTGATGTTTAGTTATATTCATCTGTATAAAGAATCTGCCATGTTTTATGTTCATTGTTACCATGAGTATACATTATGAGTTCATGAGCGTTATTCATAAAGTTCAACCTCCAAACTAAGTTCTACTTTTGTTGGAAAATGCATACTGCCCCTGTTTGTTACCACTAAAAAATTTGATTAAAATCTAAGTTAGAGTCAATAATTAATTTTAACCACACACTTCATAGGATCTCCAACTTTTCAATCTCATATTTCATCAACTTTCATTAAAATTTACTAAAAATCTGATTTTAATCTATGTCAAACAGAGTTAATATATTAATTTATATTTTTGTAGTATTTTAATCGATGTTTTGGAAAACTATCTGTTGAAGTATTCATGTCATGTTGTGCCTGTATGCTATATATATCTACCGGAATAATTATACAATTAGTTATTTGCCCCAAACTTCAAAACTTCATGTTTCAAGTCTGAATGTCAGAAACTGCTTAGATGCAAATAAAGTGAAAGGCATGATGCAGAGGAGTTCAACTTCTTTCATTACTCACAAAATCAAGGAGATAAATACCTTCTAATGACTGACACACCACACAACCTTCTACAGAAAACAACTCCGCTGTATACAGATCCTGTAAGTAGTTTAAAGAAGGCATATAAAATTATTCTAAAACATCAAGGAACCACAAGGCAAAAGAATATTGTCTATATCAGTGACCACTAAATATTTTTCTTTTGTTATCTTTTCATAGCAGAAGTTACCTGTAGGAGTAATGATTTGTTTTTCAGTGAACGGAAGGTGACCTAAACCGTGTTCCACAACCTAGAACATCAGTCGAAACCAATTGCATTATATGAAAAAAGGAAAACTCATCAACATAGGTTTTATGTAAAACTGCTATACCAAGCGGATGAGCCTGTCAGCATAAAAAACAAAATCGTGCTTAGTTGTTTTGGCATCCCGTACAAGCGTGTGCATCCCTCTTATCTAGACAAAAGGTAAAATTTGTTTTACTTATTGTTCCAAATTAACAACCTAAATTTTTGAAAGTTATGTTCAAAACAAACCAATTACCTGAAATGTTGAATAAATAACAAAAACATTTGGATATATTTTGCAGAGATTGTGTTGACCAAGCTTTGTACAAATATGTTGTACTATCAAGTCAATTGCAACATCATTATCTGCTCCTCGAGGAATTATAACATCGGCATGCTTCATTGATGGGAGTATAAATTCCTCAAAACTAGGCTTCACATACTTGGCATACTGCAAACCCCCGTAATATGGTTAGCTACAGGAATAACATGATAATCACAGTCTTGCACAACATTCTTGACACGTTTTGTTTATTTTAAAATTAGTGATGACCAGGGTAACAAATTCTGTTCGAGATAACTTGCATAATTACCGGTAGGATGCATCAAACACAATATTTCAAACAAATTATAATTTAATTAACTGAATTCATCAATATTTCCAGGTTAGGATTGCTGCACATTGTAATCTCTTTATTCATCTCTTTCCACTTCTTCATCAGATTGCATCAGAAAATACACTTCATCAGAAATCCAAATGCAGTTCAGTGAGCATTATACTTCTATCAAGCCAAACCATGACAAAACACTTTTTAAAAATATGCAAAAATATAATGTGCATATGATCTCCCAGCCACAGATTATAAGGATACCAAGAAAGCTTAAAAAGCTGTATAGCATACTGACTTGGTCAAGCACATATTCGATGTTTCTGCCCCTCTCTACAGTATCACGCTGTATCCTCCTTGCAAGCCGTACGTCGGAGTCTGTACTGGTGATATATTAGAGATGGTCATAGAACAATGCAAAATGAAGAAAAATTTATAAATTGAATGGTTGAATCATAAATTAAGAAACAACCCTGAATATTTAATTTTTTTTTTATCACAGTACACAACTTTGAAGAGAATTTCCAGCCATAGGACATGAGAATCTTATTTCACATTTCTTGCAATTGTAAGAAAACATCTACTACTTTCTGTCGACCAAGTTGTAAATCTTATTCCCACAATATGCCAATACTTCTGGAAAAAAGGCCTTGAATTGTTGATAAAGCAATTAGACGATCAGGAAGATGTGCAGGCACAAAAAATATATATATGTGTGTGTGTGTGTAACATTCATCTTGTCAAGTTCTTTCTAAAAAATATGAATATATTATTAGTATGCTTACATGTCTTATTTATTATTTTTCCTTCATATACCTTATCTGGATGGAGAGAAGTTCAGTGATAACTGATAATGGAAAGTTTTCACTCAGGAAGTAGCTTTCTTAAGAAACCTTCATACACTAACGCCACCAGCATATCATTGTTACTTCAATCCTAGTGAATTAAACCTTTTTGTATGCTCAAGCTTCTAAAATAATGAGCGAACCAAATGCATCTCTTGGGAACAGGTACACCAAAAATCAATAAGATGTCTTTGGTGAAGAGCAAGGAAAGAAAGAAAGGACAGAAACCATGCAGACATCCTTCAAGAGCAAAAGGTAGTTTGACAATAGCTAGAAGCCAAAATCCATATTGATGATTTCAATTATATTGGAGGGGATATAGCTCAAAGCAGGAACCTGTATCAACAAAGATCTTCATGTTCATAAGATCACGTACACGGGAATCATGGAGAACTAGGATCCCTTCCAAAATGATGACATCTGCGGGGTTGACCTGCATTTATACAAAGAGTATACTACATAGTCCATCTCAAATATTTTGGCACTTAAAAAAATTTGAATCAATGTCCAAATAACAGGAAACGAGGAATATCCTGCTTGATCTAATCATAGGAAGCCCCTGTTCGAGAAGTCTTTATAGACGTTTTAATATCTAAATAGATAGAGTGGAAAAGTGGATAGTACATGTTGGTCCATTGGAATGTGTGGTTTGAAATTGAAATCTGACCATTTATAGGCGATTTATAAATTGTTTATAAATTAGCCAATCGGAGTGTTAGTGATAACTCAAGCAGCAAAATCATCAGAAATTTTTCGTGCATGCCATGCCATGTGCATTGTTCCACAGTTAAATTTCATTGGTTTTAGCTTCTAGATTGTCGACAGTCATTATTATCACAAGTCAATGTGTGCATAAAGCACCATGATAATGAAATCTTGAAAAATGCTTGAATTTAAAGTGTCGGCGAGCCTTCCCAATCCGCATCTTCATAGTGAAACCATGTAGCTCAGACAAGGAAACTGAAGCATGATTAGAAATTGTGTTTTCATGTTGATATATATATTTATACATTGAAGGAAAAGGCAGGCTAGTACCATGCGGGAGTGATCAATTTTTTGGTGTCTCTTGAAATCATAATTTGGGATGCTAACTGCTCTTCCATGACTTAATGTCTCCATGCATGAAAGCAGAAGCTCTGTGTCGAAGGCATCTGGAAATAATATGTTCATAGCTGAGTGATTGTTACGATGCCAAGGAAATGCATGGATTTAGCATCTTTTGCACATAAAATTCTAAGAAGTTGCTTTGGATTTTCTAGTACATGAAGCAATAAACGAACATGGTGAAAATATTCAAGAAGCCTACCCCCAAATTTATCATGAGTGTAAGACTATTAGTTTCCATTGTTGTATTTATTCATAGAAAAATCTGCATTATGCATACCAGGATGGTCGAAGTTGTATTCGTGGACTTTCTGTAATTGCTCATCGGTCAACGAGTGATAGAATGAATCCTGAAATATCACATACTATGTCACGAAAGTTCTCTACAATGTAATACTGAACAACCTAAGCGCACGCGCACAAAAAAAAAAAAATGTAATTTCATTTGTTTTAAAGTCTAAACAGGTGACTTGACGGATACAACATAAGTGTGTAAGAACACAATATGAAATTCTTTCCCTTATCCAGAAATATTTGTTAGGTCCTCCGCCCTCTTTAACTAGACCAGAGAGCAGAGTTTGCGGCTTCCAGAGTACATAATCACTAGTTTCAAATAGTCATAACATTTCACAAAAAACAAAGAACGTGAATCTTAATTGGCAAAACAAACTAATAATCAGAGAACCTAATTGAAGCAATGTACTTAGTTTTAAGACTTGGGTTCCATCTTAAAAGGTTTAAGAGGTATAGCTCAAACTCATATAAGTTGATCTATGTTTTCATTTTTATTCGATGTAGGATTTTATCCCTTGACACTCGCATTGGTTTTCAGCTGAAAAATTAGCAGAAAGCAGATTCCTTTAGCACATATGAGGCACCAACCATGTTAAACTGTATCTAAGATCTCCCAACACAATAACAGAATATATATCACCACTAAAAAGTTACTACAAGTCGGTGTGATTGAAATTTAACAGTTACTACAAACCACAATAAGCTAAAAATATTTACTTGATTGACAAGAATAACCCGCTGATCATGAAGTTGCGAAATTATCATATTGCAAACAGTCGTTTTGCCAGACGCAGTCCCACCAGCAACACCTTCAATTGATAAAAAACTAAATGTATTTCACCAACATAACATTAATTACAAGAGGAAATTTGAAGAAGCGTTACCAATTATAAACGGTTGCTTGAGTTCGGAACCACCAATTGATTGAACTGAAAAGTGATTATCATCGCTACTTTCCATTGTCAGTAATCTCAAATCAACGAATTTCACAGATCAATCTAAAAAGATAACCACAACACCAACATTTCGTAATCCAATGTCTATGATCTCGCACAAAATCAAACAAATTTTAGAAAATAACACCATTGCAAAAATATACTCCAGATCCAATGCAATCGAGCAGTTTCTGGAAGTAAATAAAAAGATGATTGAAATTATTGTGTGAATATATAACTGTGTTCGAATCATGTGAATAATA
>CAIGRF010073709.1:0-17050 GCA_903798235.1 Fraxinus ornus | reverse complement strand
TTTTTTTTTTTTTGGGGGGGGTGGGGGGTTACTGGATGACGGATTTTGATGGGCTCGTCGGATTATCTGATTTTTTTTTTTTTACTTGTTGGTTCGTAATTAGAATTTGGATTTTATTTTGGATTTTTGGATAATTGATTGGTAATGGTCTTTATACTTCGTGTAGAGATAAGAGGTTGGCTACTTTAAGAATTTTGAGTTTTTCCTAGGTAATTAATTTGATGGGAGCAAAGAGTTCTACTTCTAGGGATGGGAGGAGCTGGAGGCAATCGTCATCAACTAGGTCTACTTCTTCATCGTCATGGAATCATGATTATTCTCAATCATCAGTTTCACAATATGCTCAGAATTACCCTGTCCAGCAACCATATTCAGCTGAGGATCCACCACCGAACCAGTACTATGCTCCTCCTCCCTATTATGGGGCTCCATCCCAATCACATGCACCGCAAAAGAAGCTTGATAGGAGGTATTCAAGGATTGCGGACAATTATAATTCGTTAGAGGAGGTAGGTATACCCATGGAATTTATTTATGCCCCTGAATCAACAATATCCTGCGATGTCATCTATCCAAACCCTGTGCTTGACTATGTATAGCATGTAGGAAATCCTTGTTCTTTTTATCGAGCAATTTTATTATCAGAAAACCAAATATTTTGCTTAAGAAATGAGAAGATTTTCTGCGTGCACGCTAAACACAGATGTTTCTAAAACTTCATATCGTTCCATGAAAGTGACTTGATTAAACAGCTTATAAATGCTTTTTGATGCTGCATGTGGCTAGAATAGCAATTTTATTTTAAATAATAGTTTGGAAATATCTACCGACATGACTAAGCAAGTGAAGGTAATCTCACTCTCTCTATCAATCATTGGAAAACAAGCAACAGGAGAATTGGACCTTACACAATTGCTATATCACTCTTGTGCTCACATCGTTAACTTTTAAGAACATAACATATGGTTCACCAACGCTGCAGGCTGTTTACTAGTAGCTTTAGCAACAATGAATAAGCTTTGAGATGAAAAGTAGACCTAAGCTTACAAAAGCCATTATTTACAAGGTAAAAGCACGGACTTAGGGGGAATGAATGTTTAGATTTGAGGAATACATCCAAATGAATGCTCTCTGGATGCATTTGCAAGTTTCAGCTAGACTTGTAGATAGGAGATTGCATCGCAAGTATTGAGTCTGAGAGAAGAGTTGTTTTGAAGCATGATGTGATTGCAATATGAGTTTGCCCTATTTGCTTATGGCTTGCATTGTGGTTCACTAAGAGTAAAATAATACTAAAAATGCTACTCAATCGCAATATTGGGCTGAATATCTGACAATAAATTGAGTGCATGTCATCAATTTTATAGTACACAAACGTCAGGGTGATATGTATCACTTAGGTGGCCGGTGAAGGCCAGAGATAACGCTGCAGTGTATGGAAAAGCTGAATCATTTTTCTTCTGAGTATTTTACCTTATGGGTACAGTGTACATGTTGTCAGAGTTTTAATGCATATGGTTTTATTTATTTCCTGTATTATTTTCAAAGTTTCCTAAATATTTTTTGTATTGAATTTTATCTGTCTTTTTATAAGTTGGAAGTATGACACACTATTTTCTTCAGGTGACTGAAGCTCTTGCACGTGCTGGCCTCGAGTCTTCAAATCTAATTATTGGCATTGATTTCACTAAGAGCAATGAATGGACGGGTTGAGATTCGTGTTCTTTTGTTTAGGAATCTTGTTATGTATTATGAGGTACAGTAAACCATTCTGAACATGGATCTGTAATTAGGTAAGAGATCATCCAATGGCAGAAGCTTACATCACATCGGAAGTGGTTTGAATCCTTATGAACAAGCAATATCCATCATTGGGAAAACCCTGGGAGCTTTTGATGAAGATAACTTGATTCCCTGTTTTGGATTTGGAGATGGTATTACATCATAACTCGATGTTGTTTCTGAAATTTCAGAATCGACTTATTTATTAGTTCAAGTTCATAACCAGAATTTTCTTATTCAAACAGTACGAGTTTTAACCTGTATGTTCCTATAAATTTTGACAGCATCAACACAAGATCAAGACGTATTCAGCTTCTATCTTGATGAAAAATTTTGCAATGGGTTTGAAGAAGTGTTGAGTCGTTACAGAGAGATTGTTCCTCATCTAAAACTTGCAGGTTTGATATCTCGTCTGTCGCAGGCTCTCCGCCCAGCTTTAGACTTTGACGTAATTGGAATACATAGCTTAGCCCTTTTGTCACTTTTGTTTCAGGACCAACATCCTTTGCCCCCATTATTGAAATGGCCATGAGTATTGTTGAGCAGAGTGGAGGACAGTACCATGTTTTACTAATTATTGCAGATGGACAGGTAAGTCATTTTGTCCATATTTTATGATTTTGAACATACTAAGCAGGTAAAGGGGAAAAAAAATCTTCAAGATAGGATTTACTAGGAGTAAATGGTTATTGAGAAGGGCGTAGGCACCTAAGAAGCACGGATACTTGTTAACATGTTGCGTACCCATATCTGATACGTTTCCAAGCTTGAATACTCTTGGACACTTTTTGATACATACCATAATGTGTTTTTTTAATTATTTTATATTTTTAAAATTTTTTATACATATTCAACACCTTGGGATACGTGAAGAAGAAAAGTTTTATTGGTTTCAAACTTTTTTTAAGCTCATTATATTATCATTGGCTATAATTGATAGTTTTTTACTTAATAAATAGATAACTATTATTAGATAATATTTATTAGTTAAAAAGGACCACCTACTCTTTTGTGCACTCTATGAGAATGAATAAAATAACTCTACATTGAAGTATAGAATTGTTCTTTATTTATAGCAATTTACGTCTTTTATCAAGAAAAGTAAATCTTTATTTAAAAGGAGAATCCAAAAATGTTGGGCATTGTTGAAGACGTATTCGATATTCTTGAAGGTGATGGTTAATCCGTCAATAGATGAGTCAGAGTTGAATATTGTTATTCTTAATAATAATGAAAAAGCTGATGGTGGTAATGTTGAAAAAAATGAAGTTGGGACAATTAAGGATTAATATAACATGTTTTAGTATTTTATTTTATTTTTATTGTTAAGCATTTGTTTTAATTTTTTTTGTAATAATGAAATTATGCTGAATTTTATATTTAATTTATGAAAAATACTACACACACATTCTCGTATCCCAAGTTTTGTTCAAAAGCTGTATTGACGTACCCTTATCATATTCAAATTAAGTATCCGAATCTGTGCTTATTAGGTAGGCACATAGCTTATAAGAGACAAGTTACGTGATTTTGGTAGAAATATTATTTTTACTCAACATTCCATATGTGAATTTGTTATGCTAAAAATGGTATATCACCCTAGGTTACAAGAAGTGTCGATACTGAACGTGGTCAGCTAAGTCCACAGGAGCAGAGAACTGTTCAAGCTATTGTTGAAGCAAGGTAAATTTTTCGCGTCCTCTTTTGATATATGCCTGTCATTTTTTTTTTTTTTATCATAAAGAGAAGTTTGTCAACTCTCCTTGTTGATCTGTTGTTGTCAGCAAGTTGCCATTGTCTATCATTTTGATCGGTGTCGGAGATGGACCCTGGTACATGATGAAGGAATTTGATGATAACATTCCAGCTCGGGACTTTGATAATTTCCAGGTCAGTTTTTGTGGCTTGTCATGTATGGTAAATTCTATTGAGCCTCTAGACCTTTACTTGAATATATTTGATATGTTTAACTGACAAACTATTTTCTCCTTGTCAGTTTGTAAATTTCACAGAGATTATGTGCAAAAATGTGCACCAATCTCGAAAAGAGACAGAATTTGCTCTTGCAGCATTGATGGAAATTCCATCTCAATATAAAGCAACAATGGAGCTTAATTTGTTGGGGTACTCTCTCTCTCTCTCTCTGCATTGGTGTGCAGACGCATACATGGTCCCTGTTGGCTTGTTAGATATTGTGACAATATAGCACTGGACATTATTGCAGAAAAACAAAAGAAACTAAAATCTCGTCTAGTATAGTGTCCAATTCATTCCTACACTAGGACCAAACATGCCCTTTATGCATGTTTACTTAAGGTATTCATTTTTTGTTGTTTCGCACGATTTAGCAGACAAAAAGGACATGCCACAGAGAGGGTTCCTCTTCCACCGCCTGTCTATGGTGCAGCATCTGGCACCAATTCAAATCTTGATCGTGCAACTAGTTTTCAGCAGAGTTCAAGTTCATATTATGATGCCAACAGTTCTGACGACACAGTTCCATCTGCTCCAAACTCAATGTATGACAACCAGGTAAATTCTATATGCATGTAACTTTATATGCCTCTACTTTTTTGTGTATACGTTGGTAGTGCTTCCTAAAATACTAGTACTGGGACAAGTTTTATTTGTTTTTTTATTATAAATGTCAGTAAACATATGCTGATAGCTTTCTCTGTGTTGGACAGATTTGTGCTGTTTGCCTCAGTAACCCAAAGGACATGGCATTTGGTTGTGGGCATCAGGTATTGTAAAATGATCTTATTGTAAACTGGTTAAAGTCAAGAGTTTCACCCAACTTATAGCACTATTTTACTTTGGTCACCGAAGTATTTTTGTTCTAAATTAGTTATAAACTTCCAGTTTCAGTTTAGGCTCTTCATTTAACTCTGTCTGCTAAACTAATGGAAATACTACTGTGGCTATCAGAAAATATGACGTGGCTTGATAAATACAATGTTTTTATTGTCGAATTGAACAAAAATGTGTCTTGTTAGATTATTTGTGCTTTTTTTGAATGCACAAGTACCAAAAAACAAAAGAAAAAAAAAACATAATTTATGTATATATTGCAGCCCCCTCCCCCTCACAACCATGACCGCTTTGTAGTAGACGAAGTGCCTAAACTAAAATAAAAATGAAAATCCGTTGGTTAATTTGAAACAAAAAAAGTTCGGTGACCAACTGTGTTTTTTACTCGTCATCAAATTGTACTTGGACGAATCTGTGGAGATTATTACTATTTAGAGTGATTTTCATTCTTCAGACATGTTGCAACTGTGGAAAAGACCTTCAGCTTTGTCCAATTTGCCGGAGTTCACTTCAAACCAGAATAAAACTCTACTGAGTAGATTGTTTGCTCGTTGTTCGGTGACCAACTGTGTTTTTTACTCGTCATCAAATTGTACTTGGACGAATCTGTGGAGATTATTACTATTTAGAGTGATTTTCTTTCTTCAGACATGTTGCAACTGTGGAAAAGACCTTCAGCTTTGTCCAATTTGCCGGAGTTCAATTCAAACCAGAATAAAACTCTACTGAGTAGTTTGTTTGCTCGTTAAAACGAAGCTGCTGCCGAAAAACTAACAGGTTAGCAAGGGTTGCTTCTCCATTGTTATCTCCCTTAATCAGCCATCCCCTTTTTGCGAAATTATTTTAACTTGTTCTTGATGTAAAAATTTAGTACTGTGGGTTGATGCATCCTTGTTAATGTATGGTGTTGATGCATCCTTGTTAAGGTTATGTGCATTATCTGATTGTCATTTGTATTTTTTTTGCCCCTTGATACCTAAATGTCGAACACCCAATGATTACTATGGATGAAAATCTTACCGATTTTTTTTTTATTTTTCCTTTTTTGAGGATACTAGTACAACTATGCTCATTGTGCCTTGCATCGACTATTAGATATGCATATTGCACGCGTGTAGCTATTACTTTTATGATCTTTCTTGTGATGCACATCTTTTCACAACGTGAATTTGGCAATATTGTCAGCTATATGTGGAATTTACATCCGATATTCAATATACATAGTTATTTTTCACATAATTTCCTAATCAAAGCTTCAAATTCAATGTTAAAAAGTTTTCGACTCAAATGTTTGTGTTTGAGATCTTGTGAAGTTGGCCTGAATTCTCGGTTCCAAAATAATCTTATCACCCCTACATTCATGCTTGAAGGTAACCGCACAAAATTATGTAATTGTCTCTCAGTATATATGCATGCTTTCAGTACAAGAACAATCAAAATGAACAAGCTATTATTCATGTGTATTATGTTTGAGAAATTTAAAAATATCTTCTCTTTCCAAGATTAATATTATATATATATATATATATATGAAAATCATGGATCCAAACAAAAACAATAAACTGAGATAACCCATACATGTATCTATCTTCATTGCCAGCAATTTTCTTGTTGCACACAAGGTGGCAAACTCAATGTAAAGATACTCTTGGGATTCTCCATCGCCTTTCCTAGCCATGCAACCGTCATAGCCACCTTGTTAACAACCTTCCTTTTTGTCACCGGAGTTTGAATGGGTACGAGGCATTAGGCACATATATCAGAGAAATTCTTGGTTCTATCTTCTTTCTTCTCACGAGGTGGCAAACTCAACATAGATACTCTTGGGTTGGGATTCTCCATCGCCTTTCCTAGCCATGCAACCATCATAGCCACCTTCTTGACAACTGGCCTTGCTGATCACCGGAGTTTGAATGGGGTTTGAGGCACTGGAATGACTTGGGCCTATAATTGTGCGCTTCCTTTCCTAGGCCAAATAGGGTTCATGAGTAAATCGAGACAGCCACCTAGGGATGGCAAAAAAGCTTGCCTGTTCGGGCTCGGCTTGGAAAAAGTTCGAGTTGGGCCCGGCTCGGGCTCGGTTACAACCAGCCGAGGCTCGGGCCGAGCCTCATTTTTTTTTGTTGGGCTCGGCTCGGACCCAAAAAAGCTCGGCACAAAAAGTTCAAGCTAGATTCGAGCTTTTTTTATTTAATTTATAACATGTAAAAATTGTAAAAATTTTAAGTTTTTTAAGTAAAAAATGTAGATTTGACATAAAAATAAAATAAAACCCGAGCCGGCTCGGTTCGGGTTAAGCTCGGCTCGGCTCGTTGCCACCACTAGAGCCACCAGGCTAGAGGATCGGACTAAGCGAGTTTGTTTTGAGAACATACTCAAAAGTGAGACAAAATGTATTAATTCTTCTAGTACGAGGGTTTGTACGTAAAATAATATTATGGATAGTAAGCTAGGTTTTTAAGGTTCTTGAAGAGAAAATATAGGTCATTCCATTCCAACTCCTAATTGGAATTGAATTTCCTTTTATTTGCTGCAATAGCCCATTTCGGTTTTCCACTATTGTTTCGACATTCGTGATGTAATCCCTCATTTTCGTACGTTTAGACAATATTATTGTTACTACCTTCAAAGGGGAAAAAAATCCACAAAACCTATAGAAATGTAGGACAGATTATGTAGAAAAATTATGACTACACTTTACATTGTCAAATTTTCAGGCTTCAAGCCTTGCTTTACCCCCTCAAGCTACCCACCATCACTACATCACAACATAATAATCCTTCAATTCAGGAAATCATTTAACAAACTCATGAATAATGATAAAAATCTAAATTACAGAATGAAATTACAAATCAAAACATATAAAAATTTGAAAAAAAATAAAGAAATTCTTACTTTGACATAACAAAAATATAAATATGCCAAATCAAATTTAGAAAGTAAATTATGTACACATGGATTTTAGTACTTAAAAATCGACATAGAATTGATACAAACAATGAACAAGGCATTCAAGAAAAAAAAAAAAAAGAGAGAGAGAGAGAGAGAGAGAATTGTGATTCATCAGTTTCTTGATTGAAAAAATAAAATTTTAAGATAATTGAATTAATGCTATTAATCATATTAAAATATATTTAAGGTCATCATTTGAGCTCCTTAAACAACATCCGTTTTTCAATTTCATTTTGAAATAATGCTATTAATTGAATAAAAGATTTTTTTTTTTTTAATCTCAAAAGAGGAATTTAGTGTCATCCTTTGAGTTACTTAAAAAATACCCCCTTTTTTCTGTTTGTTTTTTTTCCCTCATCTCTTCAGGGGTGGTCGAATTGGTGGAGTAGATGAACGCGGAGACCGAAGGTCACGAGTTCGAATCCCCTGCCAACACTTTCTCAATCAAGCCCATCGCACCGGACTTGCCTAGTGCAGTTTATCTATCTTATGTGATTTGCGGACTACTGCACATGAAGCGAGGTTTACCCAATGCGTACTCACGGGTAGCGGCTGTGGTTTGCGGGCTACTGCACATGGAGCGAGGTTTACCCAATGCGCACTCACGGGTAGCGGTTGTGGGTTCCTATGTCAACAAAAAAAAAAATACCCGCTTTTCAATTTCGTGTTGAATAAATTGAACTAATACTGCTAATAAAAATTAATGGAAATTATTGACAAATGCAAAAGAAAAGGAATTTTTTTAATTTCATGTTGAATAAATTAAATTAATGTTATTACTTAATTATTAAAAAAAAAATTGTGGTTCGTCAATCAGAATGTCGATTTCTTGATTGTGGAAATTAAAGATTAAGGTAATTGAATTTATGCCATTAATCAAATTAATATAATATTTTTTAAATTTCTATAGATGGTTATTTAAGGCCATCGTTTGAACTCCTTAAACAACATCCATTTTTCAATTTCATTTTGAATCAATGCTATTAATCAAATGAAAAGAATTTTTTTTAAGGCCATCCTTTGAATTCATTAAACAACACCCATTTTTCAATTTCGCATTGAATAAATTGAATTAATGCTATTAATAAAAATTAAAGTAAGATTAAAAAAATTAGGGAACTCTGGCTATAAATACAAAACTTGGCCAAAACATTGTGGAACTCTGGCAGCATCTAGATACACATTAATATCATAAAATTCATATTTAAAAAAAAATAAATAAATAAGAAGAGACCAATTGCTATATTTTGAGAGAGAAAATCAAACTCTAGTAAAGAATTGAAATCAATTACATCAAGATTTTGAAAAATGCAACCTTGGAATTGAAGATCAAGATATCTTGCATTATTTCATGATCTGGGGCGATATTTTTCCATTAATTTTTTTTATTTTTTTTGTAATTTATATAAAATCATGCTGGAAAATCGATTTTTGTATTGGATGAAGATAAGCCATATTTATTATTTATTTCTAATTCAAGACTAGTAGTTTATTATTTCTTGCGTTCCTTAATTAAATTTGCATACTTATTTATTATTTAATTGAATAGTCGCCAATAAGATAACTAGTTGCTTGTTATAGTGTTGGGAGACTCATAATAAGTTTAGAACACGACAAAATTAACATATGTACAATATATGTTAGGAATAATCATTTATCACGTGTACAAATATATAAATAATCTAAAATTTAATACATTCTAATCATTCGAATTTGAGTTAGGAATATACTAGGATCGTTATTAGAATAGAAATAATTTATCTTTGAAAAGAAAATTAAATACATTAATTTTATTTATGGTCAAGAACGCATGAATATGATTACATAATTAAGAATTGAAAATAGATAGCAATAAACGGATTCAAAATCCAATATAAATTATCCATAAATTGATAAGAACCTTAGTTTGAATCCCTGGGGACGCGATATAAATTCATGAAAAATTAAGAAGGGTAAATGTTCTCTCAAAGTGGAGAGTACGAAATGAGTTAACGACTAGGGCACGAAGCTTGAATCGTTAACACCAATTGCTAAGAAGAGTGTATTCATAGACAAGATGAGTATACCTAACCTTTGTAATCATACAAACGTTTACGATAATATATATTTTAAGTTGGGGTATAATACCTTCATCATCTATGTATTGATTTTTGTGTGATTTACCATAAAATTCAAAAAATATTAAAAAAAAATAGAAAAACTCATTATTTTTTTGTTATCTTTGTATTTATGTGAGTTGGATAGCATTGTCGACTAATTGATTAATATTTGAAATTGTTTATATTGCGGGAACTGTGAGTAGGTAAATAAACTTTTTTATTTTTTTTTTATTTTTGCTAATTGATACTCATCCAAGTTTGTTATAATATGAGAACAATTGTCATAAGGATAGCATGCATTTGTGGATTGATTATATTGATAGTATAGGTTGAATGAACTTAGAACGAATTAACTTACTGGAAATGATTAGTTTCGGGGTGGTTGATTTGATGTTTCAAGCTATTTAGATATGTGTTGATCTCAACTCGTTTAATACTTGTATGGAGAGCCTTTAGCTAACAGGTGAAATTTAAGTAATAACCATACACTAGGGATTTGATCCTAATCACCTATGCAAAAAAGGCATTGCACTAGTTGTGGAAAGTAGAAAAAAGATATATATTTTCTTGTATGGAGTTAGTCTTGAGTAATCATACTCTATTCAGCACTAATGTATAGGAGACTATCTACGGGAAAAGAAGACTAATTACAATGTAAAGTGAAAATTACCTTCGAAAACTGTAGAAGAGATATCAAAAATAGAAGAAGAGACAATAGAAAAAATAAGAAAAGAAAAACACACCAACTTGTGTTGAGCCATTGGTAAAACAATTATAAGCAATATTTCTATCAACCTAAGCCTTTGATACTTGATTCGAGATTTATATTTCTAGTAAGGTTATTAGTCTAGATAAAGGTTGGAGGTCAAGACACTCAAATTTAGGGAGAATTATTAAATATCGAGTTAGTAACTTTCATTAGTGAAATTCAACCAAATATGAGCAAAAAATGAAAGAGTGTTGTAAAATTAACCTTAGAATAAAGAGCAATGATATTAATCCCCAGTGCGTTTACAACCCCAATCTAGATGACGTTAATGTGGAATTAAATGATAGGTGAAATTAAATAAGTCATTTAATTTCACCTTTCATTTAACCTATCATTTAGAGCCATCTAGATTGAGATTGTAAATACACTGGGGATGAATAGCATTTTTGTAGAATAAACACTCCGAGTATGTCTTGAAGGACAAGAGTAGGGTTTGTATCTTATGATTGAAAAAGACATTTGATCATTGAGGGTCACAAAATTAACCAACTTAAAAAATCATGATGATTAAATTAATTATGCACATACACATCGATCGAGCATTGTGAAAGAGAGAATATGTTTTGGTAGTCTTCTTTTGTAAATTTTCATACAATTTCATTGAAATATGAAAAAGTTATCTAATGCGTTGATATTTATTTTGTTTGCTTGTGTGTTTAGTAAATAATCTTGCTCGGAGCAAGCAAGAGTTAAACTTCAGAGGTGTTATAAGTGTATTTTACAGGTGTTGGGTTAGAGTTATTTCATTATAGATACTGAGGTTGTCAGGAATGTTTTGCTGAGGAATAGTGATCGAGGGTCCCCCCTCTCTCTTGATCGCTCTAGAGTCTATTAATTTGTGACCAAATATACTATCCTAACCCTACACCTAGTCATAATTTAAGAAAATTGGAGAAAGAAGGATCAAAGCTAGGAACGTATCGACAGGGTCTACGATAGAATACTAAATGTCTGAGGAGAGTGAATAGCTTGCCACCTTCGGTGTGGTGGAGTCTAGTTGCCCAATCGACTAAATAGATTCTAGAGAGTCGAAAGACAACTCAAATAAAATATGATCATTTGATTTGTTGTTTAGGGCGTGTCTGTCTGAGCTTTTTGACAGATTTTCATCATTTTTTCACTCGTTAATCATCAACTCAGCCCACAACATTTGACTTCTCATCTCACATGCGGGTCCCACGGTTAGAAATAAACGGTAAAAAAATCGATTGAATGAGCCAAAGAAAGCTGAGCCAGACACACCCTTAGTATGATAACGTTCATGTAGTGGGCAATTCGAATCCGAGTAAGGAACAGAGAGAGAAGAACGTTAAGAGGTAGAAGTTTTTTTTTTTTTTTTTGGTTGGAAAACCTTCGTTGAAAAGATTGGAGAACTGAAAAGCTAAGATGAGGAGGTTTGAAATGATGAATACAAAGAGCCGAACTCTTGAAATTCGAAAAGATCATCATTATCGTCGTCGAAATGATAAATACGAAGAGCCAAACTATTGAAATTTGGGTTTTATTTTTTTCTAATAATAAATTCTGTGAACTAACAAGAAACTAGTCTTAATTTTCAACTCTTTTTAATTATATTATAATTACATAACAGATAAATACATATCTAATTTGTGATCATCATCACCGCTCTGGATTCCCTCTATTTTGTATCCAAACTCAGAGAAGAAAAATAATTAGAGGGGACGAATACACGTGTTATGTTCAACCGGAATGACGTAAATGAGTCAATGCCACACACTTTGACATCAACCTTCTATGGAAATTAATGCTTTCAACGAACTAGTGACCTAATACCCACTTTGACATTATGACAAAAAGAGGACTCCGAAAATTTTCGTCCAAGGTCACCCAACTTACATGTTTTTGTTTTTTTTCGTGTTCGATATTCAAATTCATTTTGTTAAAGTTGGATTATTCTCTTTATATTCGTTAGTTTTGGTACTCGATAAAGATGAAATAGTCATATTAAATTTGAATTACCAACGCAAAACAAATATGTAAGTTGGTTGATTCTAAATATCAACGTAATGGTCAAACTGACTTTGATCATTCCATCTACAACCGTTATAAAATAACGAAATTAGTAATATAGTCAATCATATTCGTGACTCAACTTAATTTGTATTCAATCCAATTTTTTTTTTTTTTTTGTGCGCTAAAAGGTACAAATTTCAATTTATTTATTTATTTATTTATTTTTTGTTATAAATGTGTGAGTCTTTTGTAGTCACACATGACATGTATATAAATATTGGAGTTATGGCTTTCAGAAAAAATAAATATTGGAGTTATTTTGTTAACCATGTTAAATTTTTTTCATTTTTTGAATACAAGTTGAAAAACAAAGGTTAATACGAGAGGGGAAAAAAGAAAGAAAGAAGAAAATAGAAAAGCGCAAGTATGACTATCATAATGTTTACTATTGAAATCAAAAAAGATTTGCCTTCTACCAATTTGAAGAAGAAAAACTTTCCATTGGCCAAGTGACAAATTCCACTAGATACTATTATTGATAGGATAGGATAATCAAACTAAAATAAAAATATAAGTCTTTGTTTGGCGATTTTGTAAATGATTTATAAATAAGAATAGTAATAGGAATAGTATGAATCTTACAAAATGTGTGGACAATAATGAGTACTAGCCCTGTTTGACATTCATTTTATTTCTATTTTTTTTTTCTATATTTCTTCATTTTAACGACACATTCTATCAATAAAATAATATTACACTTAAACCCAAAAATCTCCTTACTTTTTAACCACACATTCTTCCATCAATCACTATTCCAGAATTTATTATTTCTCCAAAATGGGTGTCAAACACAAGCTAGTTTATATGTGTGATTAAAATTAATGTTTGATATTAACTGAATTTATAAATCAATTTATATATTGTATTCAAACGGAGGCTAAATTAAGTGATGAAGTTGGAACAAATTTTTTAGCCGAAGTACTACATTATATAGAAATAAATTGAAGTTGAGTGATACATGCGACAGAAACATATAAGTTGGATGACCTCGAACAAAATTTCCACAGTGTTTTTAAATGAGATAAGGACAATACATCTTCATTCCCACAAAATCAATCACTTTTCTCTTCTACTTTCTTGCAAATGGTGATGGGATCATATGCAAAACCCTCCTACCAAAAACTGAGGCAAGAAATTTGGTTTAATGAAGATGGTGATTATCATGATATTGATATCAGAGAGAAGGTGATCAGACGGTTGAGAAGCAGCCGGTTCAGGAAGGTGCATATCAGGAGAAAACTGAGGATAACAATTCCAAGTTTGAAGAGATTCTTGAGAAGAAAAGCAAGGGTGGTGAAGATTGCTTGGTGTAAGATTTTGAGAAGATTGAAGGAAAGTCAGTCCCATTTTGGTGATCTTTTTGCTGGAAATTATCTCTTCATGCAAGTTACTCCAACCCCGTCAAAGGGTGCTGATGCTAGGTATTCTCTTCCCAAGATACTGCATGACCAATCCCGACGGTCATCTGTGTGATACAGTACTGAATATGACTGGACATATAATGAAGAAGCTTTTAGCTTCTTTTTTCTTTCTTAATACTCAAACATTCAAGTTAATCAGATCGCTTGTGATATGTTTGGTATGTTATCGTCTACAACATTATCAAATTCTAAGGAGATATGTTATACACAATATCGAATTGTATAATTTTTCATTTCTAGTTTCTGTCATAAAGAAATAAAATCTTATTCATTATATATACATGTATTGTGTTGTGTTGTGTTATGTACCCAACATTCCCTTGCAAGTTTGGAACAGATTTTGGTTCTTTTTATTTCTTTTTACAATCCAATGTAGTATGATCCTCCTGCCACGCAAGGAGATGTTAGTTATATAATATTGGACAAGATTGAAGATTACGAACAAGATTTTGGCTTCGATCCTTCTTACTTCCATTCAAGTTGATTAGATCGATTCTTATTATATGTTTGCTATGTTTTGCTTGATATCAATGGATGTTATTGTTGTTCTTTGTAGTGATATCTATTACTGTGTAGTAGCAATATTAACTGTTTTGTGTTTATAAGATAGGACTTGGTATTGTTTATCTAGGGTGTGTTTAAGTTACGTTATTTTGGAAGAATGTATTCTGAAATAGTAGATTGATGGAGAATATGCGGTTGACAAAAAAAGAAAAATTATTGATGTGATAAAAAATATTATATTATCGAATAATGTGTGGTTGAAAATGAGTAGAAGGATGAGAATCAAAATTTTAATGTGTACCAAACAGGGCTCTAGTTGATGCAATAAAAGAGGTAAACAAATTTAAATGGAATAAATAATTTAAGATATACAGCCAACTACATGAATTATTTTGTTAAAACTTGATTTATAGCTAATATTGAGTTTGAATTCACAGCTTATTACTCAAGTAGTAAAGCCATAATATATTGTTAATAGATGGTGAGAAAATAAATGAATTATAATGCTAGCAGTTGGACTGTTGGAGGATGGGGCGGGCATTCAAAGCTGGCAAGATATGACCTGTCCTTGGGTTGTAGGTTTGAAAAAAGACTGTGGCAATTGAATTGCAGTGGGTTTTAGTAACGTCAAATTTATTAGCCTATGTTTGAAACTTTTTTTTTTTTATTTTAAATGAATTTGTAATAGTGAATTTTTGGAGAATGTGCAATCGAGAAGTAAAAAAAAAAAGTTTTGAATTTAGGTACAAATTATTTTATTATGAGAATATGTGGTTGAAAATGAATTTTTAGATAATTGAGATCAAATATAAGTTTCAATTGTTGACCTTGGATTCTACACGGATGAAGCTGTCAACAAATTCCGATTCCACTCACATTTACGTGGTATGTTTTCTGCACAATTGATCAAATCAGTAGAAGCACTTGACATTCTCAAGAGGTAGCTAGGGAAGGTAATCACGAGCACTCTGATGATTAAATCAGTCAATTTGTATAATTGTATTTGGATATGGGATGGACGGAAGACGTGAGCTACAACATTATACGGGCACCCGGGGATTTATGAGAAAACAATGAGAGAGCACTAATACTATGAGTACGTAAAATTGCAAACCTTCAAATGACATTACTTAATGAGTTTTTATAATTAAAGAGGTGAAATAGCTTTGGTTGAATTTTTTATTGAGGAAGGGAAGAAGGTGCTAGCTAATTTATATGTGTGAGGTGTCACCCATGTGAAAACTCCCAGCAAATATTAATTGTAGCTTTGCCATCTCTCAAAATTTACGATCCATTTCGGAAGGTCCATCGTGATAGACTGATAGTTATATTGACATCTTATGCTCTGTTTGAAAATAAATTTTATAATAGTGATTTATTTATTTATTTTATTATTATTATTATTTTTTTGAGAATGTATGGTTAAAGTTATGAAAAAAAAAATTGATTTACCTATAAAATTATTTTTTGGAAAAAATGTATACTTAAAATTGAGTTTCAAAAAAAAAAAAAATTTAGAGAATATGAAAGCGATTTCCAAATTTGACTTCACCACTTTAGACCCCATTTTGGCACGTAATCTTATATCAAGACAATGATCCTGTGGCATTGTTTCAAAGAGTTCAGGCGATCTTAACAGAGGTACTTTCAAAACATCAAACGGTCTTGAAATCACGATAAACTACCATCCAAAAATGGCTATATGACACGATTTAAATAACATTATGTTGCCATTTCAATGATTAGCTTAACCATATATCTAAATTTAATATTATACGACCTATATAATAAACTGAGGAGAAAATATATCATAAATTTTAGGCCTTGAAGAGCTATTTGGCCGTCAAATTTGATCTCACTCATTGACATATCAAAAAATTCTATAGCTCATCATTATTTTGTTAAAGATTTAGGTAAACCATTTAACAGACACGTTTGAATTTAACTTTTTTTTGGCAAGGCCATGTTATATAGAATTAAATTACAACACATGGTCTAGTCATATACAATCCGAGTGCTCGAGTCCCCAGCTTACTTCAATTTTTTGGTGTAAATACATTTTTTATGCGTAATTTTTTTTACATATTAGCTGACTTGTAATCCGATTCTAAATTTGTTCCTACTAGTGTTACTATCAAAAAGTGTTATTGTTCAATTTGGACACTTTAGTTGAATAGGTAAAATAGCCAACATTATAATCTTGACCAAATAAGGTGCCAATCTCGTTCATTGATAGTAGACAACATGAATTAATGATCAAAATAAATACATTTCCCATACTTTGCTTCTCAACATAAGCATCCAACTATTATTATTTTAAAGTGATCAATGACACTAAAATGTTTGCTCAAAAAATTGATATTAATACTGGATAATAAATCAATTTTATTTATGCAACAAAATTTTGTTGTTGCTTCTGTTTGGTTTCATTTTCTTTTACAAAAGTTAAATATTAATTTTAATCATACATTTTCTAAAACTCACAAGTACTATCCATTTTTTTCACCACTCATTTCTTGGAAAGTAAGGTGGTGTTCTCTTTGCCTGTTTTGGGTCGTTTTCTGTTTTCGATTTTCCAAAATAATGAAAACGCGTTCTCTTTACTATTTTTGAAAATGCATTTTTGAAAACGATAAAAAATTTGTACACAAAACAATGAAAACATCGTTTTGGCTGTT
>CAIGRF010073708.1:0-10350 GCA_903798235.1 Fraxinus ornus | reverse complement strand
TCACTGAACTTACATCAAAATCACAAAACGATCACTGAAGTTCAAAACTTGCAGAAACGGTCACTGAACTTACCTAAACTTTCACTAACGGTCACTGAAGAACCACAACACATGAATTGAATCCTTAAGGACCTCAAGTGTAAATTTCATCTAATTTCAATTTCTCAAAATCTGCCCCTGATTCCAAATATTCACCACTTTTCGGCACCGCCACTTTGGAGCCACAAACCACGACTTTCCAGCAGCCAAAAACCATCGGATCCAACCACCATGAACCTCGCCTCATTCCCCTTTACAATCTCTAACCAACCACCAGCCATAAATCAAAGGAAGCAGCAGAAAATCCAGCCCAAAACAACAAATTCGCACACCCCTTTTTTACCGAAAAATCCACCTCCAGCGACGCCCACGGTCGCGTACCACCAATAGTCGATAGCCCTCATACAGGCGGTCAATATCATGTCCTAACATCAACTACTAATGTACCAATTCGTCTTGATTTGAATCAATTAAAATCAGGCAGTTTTCGATTTGTGCTTGCAATTTTGTTGTGGCAGTAGTGGAGGTTGGGATGGGTTTGGATGGTTTTTGTGTGATGGTGGTGATGGTGTTTGTGTGGAGATGGCGATGGTGCGGTGGAGGTGGCTACGGCAGTGGCGTAATCGGCAGGAATTGGAGGTAAAACCATGCGTAGAGATGATTTTTTGAACCGGAATTTCATTTGATTTTTTATCAGTTGGGGCTGCTTGTTGGTATAGGATTGTGGAGGGGGGTTAGGAGGTGGTGGTGGTGTAAAAATCCGATGGTTTAGTCGGCGGTATGGTGGTCGGATTTGNGGCGAGGCTCATGGTGGTTGGATCCGGTGGTTTTTGGCTGCTGGAAAGTCGTGGTTTGTGGCTCCAAAGTGGCGGTGCCGGAAAGTGGTGAATATTTGGAATCAGGGGCAGATTTTGAGAAATTGAAATTAGATGAAATTTACACTTGAGGTCATCAAGGATTCAATTCATGTGTTTTGGTCCTTCAGTGATCGTTAGTGAAAGTTTAGATAAGTTCAGTGACCGTTTCTGCAAGTTTTAAACTTTAGTGACCGTTTTGTGATTTTGATGTAAATTCAGTGATCGTTTGTAAAATTAACCCTATTTAAAATTGTTCCAGAATCTGAGCCATCCACGCCTGAGGGTAACATATAGCAACCCCATTCAATCATTCTATTCTTCTACATTTCTCTACTGCCAATTTCTCCACGCTGGCTAGCATAATTATTCAAAATTCAAAACTATAATAATAACAATAATAACACTACTCAAGAACCTATATAGATATACCCCTCTATTTTGTGATGTACATGTCAATCTATTTCTATGCCTATTATATGCCATCTTCCTCAAAATCCCGCATGTTCGGTACAAGGGACTAGATTATGATAATCGACAAAATTTTCTAAATATTTTTCTTCCTTAACCTGCCCACTCACATTCATCAGAGCGTACCTCCTCTAACTTGTCCTGACAGTGATCCAATTATCCGAGGACTCAGCATTTGTTCCGTCATTCTGTGACACATTATTTTCCAAGTGACAGAATTTCGTTGAGAAGGGAATTTTACGGTTGCAATCAACGGGATCACTGGGTGAATTATCCCAATCATTCTCATACATTCCCAAGTCTAAAACACTTGCAGGTGAATGGGCACCTTGCTCTCTAGAATCCCGGGTTTTCAGCTTCTTCCCCGACATAAATGGATGATCAAGCAACTTTTCAACTGTGTACCTCTTTCCGGGATTCCTCTCCAAGCATTTCTGCAGAAAATCCAGGCCCTCTTGAGAAAAATGTGCAGGAAACTCCGGTATCTCATTACTGCAAGCAATCTTGAGAAATGCAGCCATTGGATTCGATATATCACCATCCCAAGGTGGCCTACCAGTGGCCATTTCGATGATTGTACATCCTAAAGACCATATATCTGCAGCAAATTCCAACCCTTCATTTCTCAGAACTTCAGGAGCCATCCACAGGGGAGTCCCCCCAATCCCCCTGCAAGATTTTAATGTAACTTCATCGTTTTTCAAGCCAATCAACCTCTTAGCACATCCAAAATCAGCCAATTTAATGTTTCCTAATGAGCCTAATAGCACGTTCCGGCACTTGAGATCAGAATGCACAATCCCGCTCTTATGCAAATACTTCAAACCCTGGAGGATTTCCCTTGTGTACAAAACTATGACTTTCTCATCCAACGCCCCACCAAATTTTTCTGCAACATCTGCTAAACTGCCTCCTGCCATGTATTCCATAAAAAGATTATAATTCCGTTCACCATTTGCTTCACGTGACACATTTTTGCCTATGCATTTAACAATAAAAGGAGAATCCAAATCCTCAAGAATTTCAGACTCATTCTCGAGTGACAAAAGTCCAGCCTCTGATTCTGCAGATTTTATGACAAAAAGTGATCCGGTGGCTTTATCCATGGCCAAATGAACAGCCCCAAATGATCCCGACCCTATTATTTTCCCCTTCACCCATTCACTGGGCTGTGGAGAGGATAAACACTTGCATTCTCCTCCCATTTCCTCTTCTTCTTGACTTTGTTACAAACAGGTTGCGTACAGAATTCTGTGGTAGTGATCAGTCTCAAACCAGGTAGAATAACCCAGTTCCCAACCTGTAATTAGCAATTTTTTAAACGCGAACAGACCTGAAGATTTCTCAGTATCTTGCACATAATTCACATAAACAACAATCAAAAAATGAGATTTTTTTTTTTTTGAATGTTTATACAAGAAAAAGGAAAAGACGGGATTTTCAGTTCTCAAATATCAAGAATTCAAACTGGGAGTTACCATGAAAGATTCTCTGTTTGCAGGATTGCTGAAGAAAAATATGGAAATTGCAGTGTAAAGAGCGGTTCCCCAAGACATGGAAACCGCCCTCTTGAAAAAAGCAGGCCTGCCTGTGCGCGCAACAGAAATTGATGAAAATTGGTACTCGGATGAAAGAGGAAAGAGGAAAACAGAAAAGATTTCAGCGAACTGTGTTTAAATTATAAAATTTACAGTAAGAGAGCGGTTGGTGATCCGAAAATGGCGGAATTCGTCAGAAACTGTGGGAAATAAATGAACGGCTAACTGCTATGCAATATATAGCTTGTGTTTGAGCGCGATTTTCGCTCATTATTACCATTTGAATTATAATTCATATTTTTTTTATATATTCTTATCAACAACACATCCTTTCAATAGTTTTATATTACAACAATGTTGCACAAATGGACTCAAGAACAGACTCAAAAACTGGAGGAACATGTGTCCATTCATAATTGAACGGTTTGAAAAAAAAAATAAAAAAAATCCATACATACACTGCCATGTCAGTCTGTACTTTATCTATTTTTTAGCTTGTTCAAGTGACTTTATTTTTTATATTATACCTAAACCCAAAATTTTTCCTTTTTTCTAACCGCATATACTCCAAAAAATTACTATTCCTCTAATTATAATACAAAGTAATGGGGGCCAAACGGGCATCTTGTAATTTATTTACAAGGGGAAGATTAGAAGTTCACAATTATTATTCACTCATCATTTCATATTCTATAATGTTCACCGCTTTTCGTATTATAAGGAGATTATAATTAACTTATTAGACTCCCATTTGAGCATCATTATCTAAAAAATTGATTTATTTTCAAATTTATTTTCAATCATATATTCTTACAATAAAATATTTTATAAGAAAACCCATTTTTTTTAATACTTTTTAACCACATTTTTCGAAAAATTCATTATTACAAAATTTATTTTCCCAAAAAATGAAACTCAGACAAACCCTAGAAAACTCAAAACACGTGCATAAAAAGAACGATGTTTGAACATGACAAGTAATAAAAAAGCTAATATTGTATTTATTTCAACAAAAGCCCATACTAAATTCTGATCAAGTATGGAGGAGTATCACAATGTCCGAGTTAAATAGCAGCTGTAGTCGGTATTTTTAAATTTAAGAACTATTTATTTTTTTGAGAATTTGTACAAGCAAGTTTAGTAAAAGAAAAAGATTAATAATTTAATTCCCTAATTAAAGAATTCAATGCCTTGCATCACTTGAATAGTAGGGGAAAAAATCACGTGAAAAAAGAATATAGATCCAATTTTAATGAACCAGTAAACTGTTAATAATTGCTTATTAAGGACCAGTTTGTTTTTCATTATTTTAATAGAATGGATTTTTTTGACCCTTTTTTTCCAAACAAATGGATCTCACTGTGAGACAAACAGGTCAACAAATACGACTGCTTTCCATTGCAACACTACAAATTTTCATTGAAATTGGAAACAAACCGGGGCTAAGTTCTTATTAAAGGACAAAATAGAAAGCCAGTGGTCGAGACCCGGTACTACCCAGAAATGTGGCAGAAAATACCCAGAAATGGGTGTAGGCCACCGTTCAGGCATTATTTAAAATAGGAGAATGAGGTCCCCATTAGCATTAGTGCTATAATTAGCAGCCGATTTCCAATTCAAAGTTTAGTTTCTTATGATTCTTTTTTCAGAGGTCGTCGTCTCATAAGAGAAATGACCTGCGGGAACTCACTCAACTCCCTTTATTAGTACTGCAATCAGAAAGGGCAAACAGCCTTCATTGTCAACAAAATTGCAGATTGTTATAGCAACAGAGTTTAGATATGCAGACATAATTCCCCCCAAAAAATATAAGGTGGGTAAACAGGCAAACCACTATATATCTCAAAAACAAAAACAAAAACCGAAACCGAAACCACAAACCAAATAATTTACATAAAGTCTTGCTTCCCTGCAAAAATGTTTGTTACCTTGACTTCTTAGTAGCATTTAGGATCCATAAACTTGTGCAGTCAATGCTGAATAGAAGTGAAATGGCTCAGTTCCACGAAGGCTACCGCATCATTTTCTGCTGTGCTGAAAGAAACTGAAGCATCCGAGTTCCCCCTGGGACTTCTTATCATACTTTCGTCAACAGGACTTTGATTAGCAATTAGTGAAATGGTGTCATTGTTGTACAAGTCACTAGTCCTCCTAGCCTCTATATCTCTTTGTAGAGTCCTTAAGGCTAAAGAATCCGCAACAGGAAGGTACACAAGCGTGCAGAGACCTACCCCCGTGCAACATAGAAGGGAAAGAAAAGCCAAGAAAGCAATGGCATCAAACAAAAGTTTTTCTGGCTCAAATAGGACTGATAAACCAAGAAGAGTAACTCTCAAGGGAAGAAAACTAGAAACAGAAAAGATTAATGCATACACTCTCTTTTGCAAATCCTTATTGATGACCAAATGAAGAATTTGCCTCCCAAGCCAGAACAAGTATGTAGTTAGAATGGTGGCAAAAAGTCCGAGGAAGATGGTACTCAACAGCGGGTAAGTGCAGAAAGCAACATTGTCATTGTCCTTCGAAGCAGCAGCTGCTTTAATGAAATAAGGTGGTAGTTTGTGCCAGCGATTCTCCTTCTTGTACTCTGGTCCAATTAAAATAACTATGAGCTGAAGAACAAACATCGGGAGACCACATAGAAGAACATAACCAGCTGTTTTTGCATTCCATTTCTGGCTTAAAGTTCCAGACCTCTGTAAAGAAGCTCGAAGAAGAAATATGAGGGTGAGAAACAGGCACGGTTCTGCAAACCCTAGGTTTGAAACAATGTAGCATTTGCAAACAGTTTCTTGCCATTTCAAATTGAGGGCATCCAAGACTCTACCGTCACGTCTTAAAAGATTCAACCGAATAATTTCTCCAGCACCCCACCAGACTGCAAAAAAAATTAACAAAATTCGGATGATCCAAGGAGCACTAAAATAATTGAGCCGGATAAGACCTTGACCACGGATACGATTGTGGAAGTAAAATGAATAAATGGTGCAAAATAAGCCCAGAAGGACCAGAGCACCAACAAGGCAAATCGTCACCACACCAAGTGCATCAGCAACAACTCTTGTCAGGGGCATTAGCCAAATTACAGATTCCACGCATGCTCTCCGCCAGCATGGACACAAGAATATTCTCTATTGAGTACAGAATTCCTTCTCGGTGACTGAAAGCAAGCTGAGCATTGTTGGAGAAAGATGATGCAAGACTCCTATTAACTGTACACTCATTTGGAAGATCAAATAGATACTCCTATTAGCTTTCTGACCTTGCAATGGATGTCAGCTATGCTAATAAAGACTAAGCAACTTCCAGATTTCAGTTTCAAACCTACTTATAAACAATCAAAGCTTTGAAGAATAATTTTCATAACCGAGAATGAAGGATCTTGCCAAACAACCTACAATATAAGTAGTTATAATCAGCTATGCATCCAAAGAGGAGATGGCTAGGCAAACAGCTTTAGGGAACACAATAAAGTAAAAAGACAAAGCAATTTTCAAGAATTAACATTGATACTAACTGTAAACAGTCAACTGTGTGCTATGCTTGCATGTGTGCAGATATCAATGCATGTTAGTGTGAGTGTGCATGTGAGGGGGAAAGAGAGAGAGAGAGCAACACCAAAACACGAATCACAGTAAAAGAACTGATAAAATCTAGCTGTTAGTGTCATAGATTAGAAGCTTTTTTTTTCAGGAAATTACAAGCTGATAGTGTCATAAAATCTAGCTGTTAGTGTCATAGATTAGAAGCTGTTAGCGTAAGATAATAGTGAAGAAATTACAGAAAAAAAAAACGCAGATATTTTTGAACAAAATAATCTTCATCAATAAAAGCATGAAAAAAATGACTAGTAAATGTTTTTCTCCCCATACTAATCTAATCGGTCAATGCCTAATAAATTATCAGCGCAAATACAAATGGTTCGTGGTAAGGTGTGTGAAGTGCGGTAGATGAACCAAGGCATGGACCAATCGCTGGAACTAAAATCTTCAGGTGATCATAATATGAGAAAGTTTGGTGATCCCATCATTTTAAAGAAAAAATAAGCAAAAAATAATAATAATAACTTCAACATTTTCTTGAGCAAAGTCCCAAATTTAATATTTATATAAGCAACTGATCAACATTTAGTTGGCCAAAATATAGAACCACATAGAAAACACATTATCCATGGATCTGAAGAAATTGGCTGTATATACCAAAAACTAAATAAAGAACACTTTATAGCTGTTTGCCTTTTCTTTTCTTTATTAAAAGGTGGTTTGAAGGAACACCCCTACTCTCTTCTCCTAATACTTACTATGTCTTTTCTCATCTGTCGCCCTTCGGGCAGTAGGCTTCCTAGAAAATTTCCTATTTATTTTGAAGCAACTCGAGGGTCAGAAAATAGGGGAAAAGAGACCCCATAGCATTGTTTGGAAGTGAAGAAAGTTGTTGATACAATCAAGTACCTGGATGGTTTCTTGTCTCTGAAGAGAATAAATTCCTCTACTCGAGAAAATGAAAAGGAGAACCTCAGGTGACAAAAGATTCGTGTATATACCGAACGTAACGAAAATTCAGAAAAATGCTATAAAATGCCCTATCCCAATTATCTAGGAATGGAAGCACATCTTGCGCAGCAATTAGAAGAAAAACAAACTGCCACGTCCCGAGCACTCTTAATGAACAGAAGAAAACAAATTTCAATAAACAGATGTGGGCCTCATTCTACAAGGCGAGATAGAGCCTCATTATCACGGATAAACAAACAGCTAAATGGACTTGCCAAGAGACACATGTGGGAAAAATTGCACAGTACACCTAATAATGTACTTTCCAAGATTACTGGATACATCGTGTAATTTTAATTTTCAGTTTTTCTCATTACATAACTGCCCATTGAATTCATTACAAATGTCTTCATCAATACTCAATTTTCCTTGTTACCTTTATTTAGTACATCTAGAACATTTCAGGTGGTAAATATCCAATTTTCAGTCATGGAAGCATTAGCTTCACCAATCAACAATATCAACTCTTTCTAGCTCTCGCTCAACTACCATAGGGCCCCAAAATAGATCATAACACTGCAGACTCCTATACATTCCTCCCACGTGTCAACAAACAAGTTGGGTGCTCTACCAAACACTAATAAGTTGACCTGTCATTATTTTTTCACAGTAAGCTGAGTTTGGCAGCAGTGCACCGCAACAAGCAAGAAGCATTCCATCAGATAAATTAAACGCACTAGGAAATTCAGGATTAATAACATCAAGTACACATACCCAACACCGACAACTTTCCAGTACTGTGTCAGTGTCTCCAAATAAAATTACAGTTTATATGCTGCACAATTTCCCATTCTATCCACTCCAAGTATCCTCATTAAATATCTTTGGGAACCAATTAACTAACTCCATGAAATATAACAATCTATGGACCAATTCATCTGCCATAGCTATCCAAAAAATTTCAACACCTTCCTATCTTATGGATATGGAATAACACTTGAACACAAATATTTTCATATACATGCACGTAAATGTACGTTATACTTTTTTCTGTTTTCATCATGAAATTACAACTCCAAGCTATGTTGTATAATTTATGGCACAACAAAATAATTAACAAGAAAGATCTACATCAAATTCTGATTGATAAAAATAATTCCACGAAACCATGTAGAAATTCATATAAAATAATAAATATAGACCGGAAAAGGGAAAAAAAAAAATGTCTTATGAACGCAACAAGCATGAGTGGCAAAAATCTTGAAAAACCTTCATAAAACGCACATCTTTACCAGAATGCGCAACAGATAACCCTAATCTAATTCACAGTAAAAAAGAGGAAGGAAAACTTAAAGCCATAAATTATGAAAATTAGATCAGGAGAAAGCTTACAGCAACGATCTGGAGAGCTGAAACGCCGAATGTTAAAGTCACCAAAATCCACTTGTGTGAGAGAAAAAGCTTAGGAATTGAAGAAAAAAAGTATTTCAGAGAGGGGTCAAAGAGGGAAAACAATGTGAGGAGAGTAGGACAAGTCTTCGAAGAGAGGGGTGGGGTGGGGTGGGGTGGGGTGGAACTTTGTCTGGCGACAGCCTGTCGCCAGCGAATCACCCCAGATTATGTATAGACGTGAGTGAGTGTATCATGTGTACATAGTAAAAATATACAATTGATCCTCAATCTATTGTCTTAATGGTAAGTTAGTCCATATACTTTTAAAGAAAAGTTATACTTATACTATCCAAAATCTATTGTCTAGATGGAAGTTGTTCCCTAGACTTTTAAGGAAAAAAATTATAGTATTATTGATTCGAAATCTATTTTCTCGATGTTAAGTTGTTCCGTTGACTTTTAAAATGAGTTAGTCCATCGAACTTTTATCACGAGTTGTAAAATTTGTCTATATCATGAACATTGATTAAATTTTGTTAAATTGTCAGTGATATTGGTATGTTTAACTTTACTTTATTATTTCATGTAACTAAAGTGAGATGTGTTTCCATAGATATTATGTACCAATTTAATAAATTTTGGATGATTTATGCGACGTGAATTGGTTGTGTGACATTAATGAAAATTTGGCGACCAACTTGTTTTCTAATTTAAGTTGAAGACCAATTGGTTACTAAAAAGGTCAATTGAGGCTGAACTCTGAATTTTTTCCTATTCATAACATTGTGTGTGTGTGTAGCACCCATTGATATTGATATTTACAATTAAATACGTGTATATACTTGCATGTATTTGTTATAGGTTAATTATGGGTAATTATATTTACCAGTTTTATTTATAAATGAATTATATTTTAATTTCATTAAAGGTCCATAATATTTATTTATGGTCAAACATTGTCCATAAATCATTTTATTGTATTCTCATCCACAACAACTTAGTTGGCCTATATTGTTCTAGATGATGATTTTTGTCAAAATACTCTTCTAGCATGCTATTAAAAAAGTGTCAATAAACAGTTTTGTCTTTGTTATATTTTAGCTTATTTAGAAATACTATTGGTAAGCACGTGCATTACACGTCTTATGTGTCGAATAAATTATATGCGTAATATTTTTGAAATACTAATACTGTTTTTTAAAATAGTTGAGATAATTGATATTGTTTAAGAAAAGAAATAAAATTGTAAAATTACTATTTCTATATGATTTTTTTCAACATTGATAAATAAATTACTAAACTAACATATCAATGGCTCTTTTATTTTGTATGCTAGAAACATCAAAGATGAATACATCATCTTATAAAGGGTTCCTTTCAAAATGACCTGATCAAAGGGAGGAAATTCCATTTTGCCTTTTCCACAAATCAATATTTCCAAAATGACCTAAGGGTGTTCAAAAGACAAAAACACCCTTAAATGAATAAAACAAAAATGTCCTTAAGTCAAAATCGGCTGTATACAGCCGACTTTTCGACTGTACAGCCAAAAAGTCGGCTGTA
>CAIGRF010073679.1:45206-62077 GCA_903798235.1 Fraxinus ornus | reverse complement strand
GGTAACCATTCTTTCAAAATTCTTTTTTTCCCATACTCATTTTCAACCACACATTCTCACAATAAAATGTTCTTCATGTAAACCCAAAACTTTTTTTTACTTTTTAACCACACATTCTCTTAAAAATTACTATTCAAAAACTCATTCTTCCCAAAAAAAAAAAAGAAGGCAGTCAAATAGGTGCTTAAACACCACAAGTCTGAGTTCAAAAAATTGATAATTTCAAGAACTTAGCTATCCAATGAATAAGTTTTAGGGCCTAAAATATCAGGATAAGGTTCTAAAGTAGCTGACCTTTATTAGATCTGTGCCGAGTTCTTGGTGAAAGGGGGCCAAGCACTTGGAAAAGGTGGAATATATAGGCAAAGTAGAACCCAAAACACGAATAGAAAAGATACAAGAGTCTTCTGTCTTCCTTTAACTAACGTGCGTAAAATGGTAAAGAAAAAATGAACAGGAGTAAACTATGAGAGAGCGTGCAGTAAATACTGAGGACCAACTCGATTTGCATAAAAATTCGACAGCGATACGTGAATATTTTACTTTAGCAGAATGAAAGTAAATACACATGTACATACCTTTCAGAATCTGAAGCACCTTCTCAACGGCATCTGGAGGGGGCATGGTCTCAAACTTGTGAGCAGCTTCTCCTGCTACTAAAGCAATCAAGAGAGGACCACCAGCTACAGTTGCATAGCTGTAGAAAAGAAAGAACTCCCCCCGACAGTTAGGATCGTCAGTGAGATGCCCAAACGTATCAAGATCAGTGCCCCAAAAGACTTCTGGAAACAGCATGGCAACCTTGTTTAACAGGCCAAATCCCAACCTCTTTATTGCATCAAGCTTCCTCTGGGGCAACTCGGGTACAAACTTGATGGAACCACTTTTCAAAACCCCAAGTGGAACTGTGCAAAGAGCCATATCACCCTCATAAACTTGATTCCCGGCAAAAACCTGCACTCCATCGCTGCCATAATTAATAGCTTGCACAGTTTTCTCGTAAAGAATTGGAACATTTTCCATCAATGCTTCAACCAGTCTTCCATTTCCTCCAGTGAGGAAGCAGTGATCCCCTCCCATATCATAGGGATCGTCTTGATCCCAAAATGCAAGTGATATTTTCGAAATCAAACCTGCATTTGCATATTCCAAGTTTGCAAGATGCCAATGGAACAATTTCATCTCCTCTTCACTAGCTGCATCTCCAATGACCTGCCAAAATGCCTCCAATGCAGCCCCAAGAGAAACATCCTGTGAAACATCTCCCATCAACTTCCTCAGCATGCTTACCTTTTCCAAAAGTTGATTATGAGTTTTCTCCATTTTGTCATCCAAAATTTTGTCCACAGGTTTTCCATCCACCCTGTAAAGCGGACACTTAGCCCTCACTTTATGAAGTGTACATGACAACTGCTGTGCCAAAATCCCAAGTGGATTTCCCAATGTACTTGTTAACACACTCCCACCCAAATCCGCAGCAGCCATCATATTCTTACCCTCCAACTTCTTTGAGAAAACCCTGCCACCTGCACGCTTCCTCCCTTCCAAAACGATCACCTTAAACCCGAAAGTCATCAACTGCCTTGCAGCAGCCAATCCGGCAAGCCCTGCCCCTATCACAATCACACTTGGCTTACTTGGTTTCAATGGAATTCTCTCCTTTATTGCAGGTGCCACCCCAAAATTAATATACCCATGCAAAACCAAGAAATCATATGCAGAGTCCAACAGTGCCCGACAATGTTTCGGAATACAATCCACAAACATATCCTTATTCAGCCATTTGGACGTGTTATCACGCCACCTAGAAATTATATAATTCCTAACCAATATATAATTAACCTGCTCTATTCCGCCCACATCTTTAACCACATCAGCATCTACTTCTTCGCCAATAAGTGAATCGCCTGGGAACCCTGCGGTCAAGGCTATTGAGGCCTCCTCTTTGGCTTTATCATTAATCACAATTATCTCATCTGACACGACATTTACAGTTTTCTTGAACAAGTTTCTAGAAATTGAACTCGGGCTAGGGTTCATTTGAATTGAATTATGCAAATTTTCCACCTCGGTTTTGTTAATTTGGGCTGAACTTAAATGTAACGCGTTCCCAAATCTACTAGTATTTGACAAAGAGGTCAATGTGTGTACCTGGAATGTAGACGTCGTCGGAGTACGGGGACTTCCGCGCCTTCTTTTTCTGGGTATTGGTTGTGAAAGGAAGTCATTTTGGACTAAATTGGGGTTCAAATCAAGGTGGTTTGTGTTTGAACTGGAATTGAAATTAGGGTCTGAGGAAGGTAAATGAACGGTGAATTGTACGGGATTGCTGGACTCATTAGTAACATGAGAATGAGGGGATTGATTTGATGAATTTATTTGAGTGTTTCAATATGAAGGCTTCAGTTTAGCGGAAAATTTTCGGTGGGAATGAAGGGACTGTTTGGATTGCCACGTAACTTTCAGGCTCAGGCGGGCCTATTCAGAAAACGGGTCGGGTAAGTCGGGTTAGGTTGACACGTATTTAGCCCCCGTTTGATACACATTTAAATTTTCATTGTCATTCTTATACTCATTTTCAATCACACATTTTTCAATAAAATAATATTTTTCATCACATCAATAACTTTTATTTCTTTTTCAACCACACATTCTCCATCAATCTACTATTTTAGGATACATTCTTCCAAAATAATGTGGCTCAAATACACCCTATTAACAGGAAAAATTTCATGAGTAAGAAGTTTAGTTTCACCAATTTCAAATTTAANGGTTTAGTTTTACCAATTTCAAATTTAAGAACTTAACTTTAAAATTTCAAATTTAAGATATTTTTAAATTAATTAATTAAACATATATTTTATTAATTAAATATATTAAAGTCACAATTCCATATAATTTAGAGCCTGTTTGGTAGGGCTACTAATCAGATTAAAATTGAAAATATGGCCGTTGTTGGGTCCCACTCGTCTAATAAAAGTCAACAATAACGGCTAGTTTTTCAATTTTAATCCGATTTCAATATCTACCAAACACTCTCTTAATAACAAATTCTATATAATCTTGTGACTAAAAATCTGATAATTTATGATTGAGAAATAACTTGTGACTAACTAATTTGATAATATATAACACATAAGTACGTAACTGTGACAATTAATTGTATAATTGTAACCTTAATATAATTAATTTATAAACGATTTTTAGTTATTTATTTCTTTCTTGAGTTTTGGAATTGCAAACTATCTAAAAATTGAATTGACCTATTTCTAATACCTAAGATATGATTTTTCCCTATATATATATACACATTTAAATAAAGGAAAAAACTACTTGTACATAATTTTCTACTTAATGATTTACATAATGGACAAATGGCAACTTACTATTGGTGGGGTGCGGATGGGGGTCCACGTCCCACCAATAGAGAGTCGTCATTTGTCCATTATGTAAATCGTTAGGTAGAAAATTATGTACTTCTAGCATAGTCCTTAAATAAAATATCTCGAGTTTTTTGTTTTTTGTTTTTTTTTTTTTCGGTGCAACTTCAACTTTTATTTACGACATATTCTAAAACATATAAAGTTCTATTTGTCAAAAAATAATTAACGTTGTCAATGTCGGATTATAGCCAGTGTACACAGCCTTATTATTCAAATTATTTTAATTCTATACGCAGATATAAAACCATTTTCCCAAGAAATATTCATGCTAGAACGCTTGTTTTTCTTGATGTAAAACTCGGATTCATTTGGACTAGGTTGACATCGCCTTTACTCATTTTCTTGATTTTGACTTTATTGTTAAGAATTAATCTTCCTTGCCAGAAGATTTTTGACAGGGCCTTTACAGGCCCCTCACATGGGGTCGGGCCCCACATGTATTAAAATAAAAAATTAATTGCACGGACCCCACCATGTGTGTAGTATGTAAAACTTCTGTACAAAATTTTCTGTATATCAAGCATGGTTCTATTGTTAATACTCCCTCTTTTCAAATGGATCATAACAAATGCTAAAAGCACCAAGGGCATCTTCAATAAGGTGAAAACTGAACAAGTAATAAACAATATTAAGCAAAAAAGAAGTTAAAACCTTCAGCCATACCTGTCTCCATCGTACTATTAGAGATAAATAAACTTAGTAACAAACAATTAATATAATTTTTGGTCGGATTACTATGAACTACATGAAAAACAGGAGCCTAAAATGTAGAATTTCAGCTACACAACTACACAAGTTCATGGATTGTAAATACCTTCCATAACCTCAAACTTTATAGTTTCAAGTTTTCCTCCTCGTTGCTACATCGACTTGTAAGATACTCCTATTATCTACAAGAACCCTTATCGTACATGTAGAGAAGTACGTCAGCTAAAATTCGGGAGGTCGAAAACGCCTCAGAAACCCACTGGACATTAGCCTCCACCAAAACTCATTGTGGAAGAATTTGAAACCCAACAAATCCTGAATCCATGGTTAGATGAACTATAGGCAACTCCTACCATATTTGACAAAATCATCGACCGTCTCTAAGTTATACGTGTCCTCAGAAATTTCTCCAACGTCTATTTGGTACAGTGTTCCTTAGCTCTTATAATCAAGTGCCCTGAGATTAGATGGGCTTAATTCAACATGCTTCCCAAGCCTGTGAGAGATGAGACAAGAAACAATAGAAGGCATCATCCAAATGAGACTATCACAGAAACACAGGTATAAACTGCGTTCAGAAATTATATTACTATTTTTAGAATTGAATTTTCTCGAATCACAGTGCAGCAATTTACCATGTGAATTTCACAAATAGGGTTGTATGACTGTATCGTGTATGTAAATTAGATGCTGACAGAGAATGGAACGTGTGGTAATTTTCCATGACATTAAACGATGTTGCCAAACATAGATTTTTTTTGAAAATAAAAAGGACTGGTATTTTCCAGTGTTGAATTTAAAAGTACCACTAATATAAAACTTACGCAAGATCAGCTGGAAGCCTAAAACCAGCAATTCTTACACGCTTTAATGCATGAATCTGAAACAAGGGCAAAGAAGTTTACGTAACACTATAATATAATTCACTTTTCAGAAAAAAGTTAGACATCAGTAACTACACAAAATTCAGTGAACAAAACAAGGTAAATAAGAATGGCAACCAAATGACTGAGCTACACCCACATAATCAAGCACATATGAAACTTCATATGGCAAAAGCATGCAGAAAATCTCATATTACCTGAAGTCCAGCATTTTTAACAAGTTCCCGCACTTCATGGTTTCTTCCCTCATGAACCTGCACCAATTAAGCAACTACAGTTTAATTTTTCCTTTTTCCAATCATGTGCTTGGAATGTATTAGTATAAACTTGCATGTGCATGGAATTTTGAGAAATAGGTATTGAACATGAACTACAAGAGCTGGAATAGATTAATAGATAAGTTCAGTTGACAGCATATATGCAGAACGGGATACGTACATATATGCATAGACACATACAATTACTGGTAATATATAATACCATTTACCAGGACATAAATGCCCAAGGCCTGCCATTTCAACTCAATATTTCTAGAAGTCATTTTTGCTCAACCTTGAATGTGAGTCAAATCCAGTTCAAAGAGACTCAATGATAATGCTCCAATTACGTACAACAGACGGGAAAAACAATACTTAGTCAAAAGGAAATCAAGGTGTCAGCATGAGAAACACAAACAGCCATCAAAGGGTTGGCCAACAAGCATTCCTGGAAGTCAATTATGCTCGTTTAGTTATTTTTGTCTTATGCATCATCTTGGACATCCGATCTGACTTCTTTTCCTGGAATGTTACTCAAGCAGCTGAATAAACTCCAGCTGGGAAGTCTCTAGGACCAAATCATCACAAAAAAAAAAAAAAAAAACCCTTTGGGACTCTAGCTGCAGATTCCACCCCAAGAAAAAGGAAAAGGAAAAAAAAAAAAAAAGTGAACTGGGAAGAGAATAATACCACAATCCGGAGTCTAGGTCTCAAAATATCTGGCTGCTGTGGTAGAAGCTCCACTACATCAGGGGTGCAATGGACACCGTCTATGAATGTTCCTTCACTGAGGGCAAGTAAGTGCCGCTTATTGACCACACCATCAATAGTTGCAATATACCTGCCAGCCGCAAATTGGAAAGTGTCGAACATCAGAACACGGGTCAGCACAACATCATTAAACCACCCTAATGCTTGAGTCATAACAATAAATCATTAAAGTATGCATGTCGTAAAGGATTTATATAAGCAAGTATTAAGTCAATTACTCTAGAGAAGTCCAAGTTCTAGTTATCGTTGCAAGATAGTATTATTAGTTCAGGCCCCGTTCGGTAGGGATTAAAATTAAAAATATAGCCGTTATTGGGTCCCACTCGTCTAATAAAAGTCAATTATAACGGCTAGTTTTTCAATTTTAATCCGATTTTAATCTCCTACCGAACGGCCCTCAGCAAGAAAATTAAAAGGTCATTTTTAATCCGATTTTAATCTCCTACCGAACTGCCCTCAGCAAGAAAATTAAAAGGAATAACCTATGAAGCACCAACACATACACAAACACATCGAGGCGCGATTTTTTAGAAGCACTGACACGGCACATCGTCGACACATTGATTATATTATTTAGAATTGTTAACTTATATAGTATAAATTTAGTTTATATTTGTTATTAATTTCTCTTGTTGAAATCTATTTAAAGAAAAAAATAACATGGAAGAGTGTTCGATGAGTGTCGCTATCCGACATGTGTCCGACAAGGACATGCCACTCTAGCTGAAGTGTCCTTGCAACACAGACGGTAACTATTAACAAATCATTAGCCATATTTTGAAATATCATTCAAAAATGAATATGCGGTACGTGAATTTTCAGTCCATGATTGAGAAAAGTTGAAAACATACAGAAAAAAAGAAGAGAATAGAAAAGTGGATCCTTACTCTTTTGATAAATTGGATGAAGGATGTGAAAGCTTATGTGCGAATTCCCCTGAAACAGCATACAAACAGATAAATATGCATGGATTTCTTCATCAAAGCAGGCTTAATAAACATAGTATCCATCCGTTCCAAACACCATAGATATATATACCATCATTTGTCACCATGATCAACCCAGTTGTGGCAACATCAAGGCGACCAACTGTAAAGAGTCGTGGCTTTGGTATTCCGGGATTTCGTTTATTCTAAGAAAAATGCATAAGAAATTGTAAGTTTTCAAGAAAAATAGTTACACAAAAAATTTCAAGCCTCCTCAAAAATAAAAGGTGAAGCAGGACAGTCCACCATACCCAACTTTTCATAAAATCATCAAATAGAGATATTACTGACTTAGTCTCCTTTTCTCCTGCTGAGCATATGTAACTGCAATAATTTACGTTTTCACGTCAAGTCTGCCACATATAAATCAAGGCTATGATCCAGTGCAAAACTAAGGAGATATTTAAGATAATGAAGATGACAAACCCTTTTGGCTTGTTCAAAGCAAGATAAACCTTCGGAGGAAGTTTCTTGGCTAGTCGGCTTCCATTAACGTATATCACATCCTGGGCTGGATCAACCCTGGTCTGCCCAATCATCAAAAACAAATTAAGATCTCGTTAACACATACCTGACTAATGATCTTAACAATTTGAAAATATACAAGTTATGTGGTCTATAATAATGTTATCCATAGCTTGTTCAGATAGATGGCAGTAAGGACCTGGGGAGTGTTGCAGACAGAGCCATTGACAGTCACCTTGCCTTGAAAAATCAGTTCTTCACTACTTCTCCTTGATGCCACTGTGAAACTAACCAAGTCATGCATATTTGTAATACATAATTGAAGTGTGTGTGCATGCATGCATGCATGTATAATTGTGATGTCACCGTTTTCTTCACAACACTCGACATATTTTTTAGACCTAAGAAATTATCCACGTCTTTAAAGTAAATATTGATTTGTGATTTAACCACAAACACAATTAGTTAAGATGTCAATCATAGACATTGTAGCTTTCTCCAAATAAGTATCACATGACACTGTCACTTCTCTCTGGTGTCTACGAGTTAACATATCTGGGGAATTTTCACCTTGAAGTCCCGATGCAAGTATACTGCTACATAAATGATATCCCAGGATGACAACCCTCACTACATTCACTCATACTGCTGTGACACAGATCATGAAGTTGGAAATCATTCAAAAGTATCCCCAAAACTTCAATCTTATGATACCAGAACTCTTGCAGAAGTCACATAAGTAACCCCCATACAAGTTTACGCATTTGAAGGTATATGAAATGGTTTGATTATCAGCATCTCGGTGCATTGTGCATATTTTCCCAGACTAAATTTGAAATGTAATATGTTCTAGAACAAAAATATTCAAATTAATTACTTTTTAGGAGTTGTTCACTGCAGTTTCCTTGTATGCAGTACTCTACAAGCCACTTCTTTAGTGAGGTAAGAGTATTGAAAACTATCAAAGGATTAAATTCAATAAGCTTTTCATGAAGCATCCATTTTCAACTATCAACAAAAAAAGTTCTCACATTAGTTCTATCCTATATACTTTATTCATTTCTTAAGATGTAAGATTCCCCTCTATTACTGAAATTTTAATAGGTCAATCAGCATAAGTAGAAATGTTACCTTAGTAATAAATGTATTGGAACTAGTGAACTACACATGAGTAAGTTAGAAAAACTGTTCGGATCATGTTTGGCTACGCCTAGAAAGTACTAAAAACTATTTTAAGTAAACAAAGTTACTTATATTGAAAGCAACTCTTGCCTTGCTTTCAAAATAAGTAACTTTATCTTCAACTTTCACCAAAGAAAAATTATTTATTTCAATGGTACTTATTTATTTATAAGCAAACTTTTTAAGCTTATCCATATATGCAAACACTACGCTGGCAGCATTATAATATCTCTGTCAAGAAAATCCTATGATACAAAACTAACAACCTACAATCATCTGAAAGAGCATAATGCAAAATATCTTGATGCAACAATGAAAGTTATTTTACCACCGGAAGCTGCGAGCACCTTCGCTAGCCGCTGTGGCTGCTCCCTGAAATTCTCATTATAGAATCTTCGAGCCGCCTTGGAGTACTTCGGTTCAGCCGTCGAAGTTGGCTGCTTGGCTCTGTTAGAATTGTTATCGATATTATTATTATTATTATTATTATCCTTTTTCTTCTTTTTCTGAGTATTCGCATGGGCCATGGCCTGAATGAGGCGCGCGGGAGGCGTGGTTTGGAGAGTGAGGTTCCCTTTCTCGTCGCGGACAATCCATGGGATGAATAGCTGGTCTCCAAGTTCTGAAGTCACTGATTCAGGAGATTCCGAGTTCGGAGCGGGGGTTTGTCGTAATTTGGATTCCGGTTTGAGTTTGGGTTTGGGCGGGGCAAATTTGATGTTAAATTCTGTGGTGGTGGAGGAAGAAGAGCATGTAATGAGGGTGCGGAGGTGGCGGTGGGCGGTGTGGGACAGGAAAGTGGGCCTGGAAAGGCGGAGGCTGGTGAAAGCACAGGTAGCCGCCGCCATCTGCGGTGGTGATCCCGGGAGTGTTGAAGATAATGAGAAGTGTGAAATTGTGGGTGAAGGAGTGGACTGGGCCGGATACTTGCACATTCATTAGTCATTACTCTCTCCTGGATTGTGTTTTGCATTTATTTTCCATAAAAAAATATCAATTTTTAATTGAAATTTGTTTATTGCTATTTTTTTCGTTAAAAGTATTTTTGAAAATATATTCAATTTTCTTTATTTTTTAAGAAAAAAACATTTTCTTTAGATGAGTAGGTTTTTATTTTTCTCAAAATAATAAAAACATTTTCTTTTGAAAAAAATATTTTACATCCCAATCAAACGTACTCTTATTATTTGTGTTGATAATGTTTACAAAAAATAGTAATTTGTAATAAAACTGCATTTAGACTTTTAATGTGATTTGATTCACACAACAATTTTTTTTTATAAATACATTAGATTTTAAATTAATCTTTATTTATTGTCACACTTTTATTCTTATCTTTTTTTTTTTCATCACATTTTTTTTTTTAAACATTTCATAGATTGAAAATCTTGTTTTTAATCATGATTTTCATCCAACGGCATTGTTAACGAGCTTTAAAATAAGGGTCAAATATTTAATTGCATTTTTGCATGTTGTTTTGCTTATTTAAAAATACAATAAGTAAATAATTTTTTTCACTTTATTTTGAAGAAAATTTTGGAGAAAAATCATAATCATATGACCGAGGTATCCAAGACCTTAATCAACAATCAACCAATATTCACACTCCATATCTATCAAACTTCATGTCCATAGTTATCGAATGTCCTAGTGACCTTTTGATTCAATTTGGATTCAACAATAATATGGTGACGAAGAAAATATAGAGAATAGATGTGATCTTGATGATGGTGCTCTAATAATGGCTCACCGTAACGTCTCAGAATTTTTTATGATTTTTAGATTTTTCTCAATATTTTATCTGGAATTTTTAAGGTATTACTATTTTTTTAATTGTTCAATTATAATTAATATAATATAAAAATAACATTTCAATTTTTATCAAGTGTTAAAAATATAATAATCTTTTTTCAAAATTGCGGGCCCCAGAAAAGCTTTAAATAGGGATTGAAGGTTTCATTTTTCTTTCTTCCTTGTGTGATCGCAAGCAAGCTGCTCGTTCAGTCTAGTAAATTGTTTTATTTATTATTTATTTAAATAATTATAATTAGATAAAAATATATTTAATATCGATCGTGTTGCGTCCCGGTGCGTGATTCAATTTTTGAGTCAAAACTTTGATGTTAGCATGTGCGTCGACACTTGTTCGATTGCTCATTTTGTAGCAGTCACAATCCAGTTAATGCTTATTACCACATCCAAAATGGCATCAACACAAACATATATGCAATTATAAGAAAAGTGAAATCAAACCCAACTAATGCTACAATTACACAATAAAAATCCCAATTTGTAGAAAAAAAAAAAAATTAATTTCAAAGACTTAATACACGGGCATGACCTTTTCAAAGGATGAATGTGGATCTAGGTTTGAAAAGAGGTGGTGATGGTGGTAAGAAAGCGGTGTGATGACGATGACGACACAATATGATGGTGGCTGCAGCTTCAGTCAAGAATCTATGAACTTAAAAGAGCCCCACAAAAATCATTAACGCATATAGATAAGTGATGGTGGCAATAGTGGCGGCAACCCAACTACGGACAAGTTGGTGTTTGCAAGAACTTTTAGGTTCTACGTGTTGGGGTTTCTTTTGGTTCTTTTTTCTTTCACGACTAGACTCAAAAGTAGATAAAATGGGAAATAACAAGAGTAAAAGAATAGTATGTTAAAAATATAAGGTATTTATGCTAATGTTTAAAAAATAGGGCATGCTTTAAACTTTTTTGGGAAAATCACACATTTTAATTTTCTATTTCAATAATCGTGTCAAATGAATTTTCATTCAAAAAGCAAATACCATCTTTGATTGAGCCCACAACACCACGTAGGCCGTAGGGCCAAAAATTTGCAAAAATGGCTTTCGAATTCGCAAACCAAAAACCTTGAACTAATTGTCGTATATTGGACCCACAACTGTAGACCTACACCAATGATGTCGCCACCCTATTCCGTCACTACTCAAGCCACGTGTCTTCATCAACTAGATCAAAATCTGCTTCTAGTCATGCTACGTCTGTGCTTCTGCGTCGATGGTTTTATTGTAGTCCAGTGATGAATTTGAGGTGTGTTGAAGATAAAAGTGGTGGTGGTGGTGACGGTGGTTGCGGATTTGAGGTCGAGGTGGTGATGGTGACGATTATTTGACTTGGAGGCGGTGGTGGTGACAATGATTTTACACTTGATTGGAGGTGGTGGTGGAGGAATAGAGGTGGGGGTAGTGGTAGTAGTGTCATTGTGAATTTGATTCTTTGAAGTGCAGGTGGTAGTGGTGAGGGGTTTGTGGATTTGAGGTATCGACGGCGTTTTTGGTTGTGCCAACAATGGTGGAGTGGGAGAGGTAGGGTAAGATGAAAAGCGAGACTAATTAATTAGATAATATATGACTAATAAATAATTTCATTTGCTTGTGTACATTCATGATTAACAATTTTTTGACATTGTGTGATGGACACATAATTTTACAAACGCTTAAAACAATCAATGATATCGATTTTTATACATCACACAATGTCAACCATGATGTATACAAGAAATGTATAAGTATAATAATTTATAATCTAATAAAATTTGTAATTTGTGACTAAATATGATATTATATGCCACAATATTTTATCAGATGTCACAAAATATGATCATCTAATTTTTGCAAAAAATTCACAAATTTTTATTTTTGATATTTTGTTTCGAAGCATTTGTAATTAGAATAATGCTGTTTGTACAGGATGACGATATGAATGATATTAACTAATTTTTATTGACCTTTTTTCCTTCTCTATTTTTTTTCTCTCTTCCACATCATCATTCTGTTTATATATGTAAATCATGATATACAAATAACATTATTCTTACGATCATGTATTTTTCCACGTACTTTTTTTGAGAAAGGATGTTATGGGTCTAATTTTCCCTTTGCAAAGGCTCACAAGTTTCATATCCTTCTCCTTCAAACTCATACGAGAAGTAAAAAATTATGAAAGAAAAATGCATGTTTTGCTAACCTTAATTTTCTTTTTGGCAAGTACACATTAACTTAATAAAATAAGTAATTTTTTTGTTGGTAAAAATTGAAATTAATCGTGTCAGAATCAAATAACTCTTTCTTATTTATAAGAATAAGATTAACTATCATAGAAACAAAAATTTACTTGAAAGTAACTTCATTTTAAGCTTAGCCAAACATAATATGTCGACAACAAATTTACTGGAAACATCAGTGTCTTAAAGCTGTTAGATGGAAAGAAGATAAGAGGAGCCAAAGTTCAAAATGAAAATTAATTTAAGTCAATCATCCCAGCTCCATGATATTTTTGCATGATGATTAGTGCCTGGGTTAAATATTTAGATCACTGTTCAAAAGCTCAGACAAGAAGTTCAGTAAGACGATACAATACACAAGATTTTAACCCTTTCTTTTTTTTTCTAAATGAAGTCGAGTATTGAGTCCACCCTACCAAACAAGTAAAAAGCCTGTCTCATACTATAAATGATGTTTATTGACACCACATCGGGCATTGATGTACATCTTGTACAAGAATGGCAGAAATAACATTATTTTCAGGTAATTTGAGAGGTGTGTTATCACTGTTATGTATAAGGAGCAATTCTGCTGCTCTCTGTGGATAATATATAAAATTATTGTTCAAAGACATTCTCGAAAGATATACGAAAGAAGAGAAATTTCCCGACCAAAAGAAAGGGGAATGGAATTCTTCCACAGTTTTAGGCTAAATTAAGCCTTTTTAATGTCGACATCATGAACCTAGAACATGAGAAACAGAAGCAATGTTAGAAGTCTCATGGTTTCAAATCAACCAATAATGTGATGTTAAATACCAAGCATACATACTAGTTGTGTTTCCCGTCGTGAAATTGAGCATTTCTAGATGACTTGAAGGTTTCCAAGAATTCTTTAGCCTTCTCTAATTCTTGCTTCTGCCTCGACTTGTCCCAATTGTGCTCGGCAGCAAGTATCTGAATGATCCTAGGCACGGCCCTCCCGGCTGCATCAGTGTCAAGAAAGGCAAGTCGAGACCTTCTGGCTATAAAATCCACAGCAGATTCACAGTACTCATTCCGAGCACAGTATGCAACTTCAGCTTCTAGAAAAGGATATCCATGCGCAAGTCGCTTGCCCAGATTTTCATTCTGATGTTTCCACCCAAAAATAATATTTAATGATATTAAATAAACATGAAAGTAGTAGTAGCATAGACATGCTTCCAGCACGTGAACCAAGAAATATGGCCAGAAGACTGAAAATTCCACGTGCTTCGTTCATTAATAACCCAATCAATGTAAGAAAGGAATATTACAAGAAACCACCTATGCTAAAATTAAAATAAAATAAAAAATGCCAAACATTGTCAGTAAATCATCGGTAGATCTTTGAATTAGAAAATTACTTCAAACTAGGGGAGGGGGTTTACTATTAAATGAATTTTATTATGTAAAAGTAGGAAGCACTTCACTGCTGTCAAACATTTAAGAATTGAACAGCCCAATATCCCTGGCATATTTGTTAGAAAGGATTAGATAACACTAGATAGTATCAAAGAAGAAAAAGAAGTTAAAATATTGTTCCGTGTACTTTGGAGTCCTCTCTAATATTGTGTACCAAACATGCACTTGTAGCGTGTTTGTTATGTTGGATTGGAGAGTATTGGATATTATTAAAGAAGAAAAAAAGAGTTCAAATCTTGTTTGTAATCCTGTGAAATAATCTATCCATTACAGTGTACTTGGAATATGATAAAAGAAAAGAAGAGAAGGATGGGTCATAAAAATCTCGCTCTAGAACTACCCAAGAAGCCATCAAAGAGAATATTGTAGAAAAGTAAAAATGAAATAAAGTAGCAAATACAAAAACAGCAGTAGAGGAAGAAATGACCTGAGCAATGGCAGCTACTCTTTCAGCGAAAGTACCATAGGCATGCGATAAATGCTTCGCTGCGGTGGTGTCCATTACACCTGGAACAACCTTTCCACCATACGACCTCTTCATGCGGACATATTGCTGAGCTAGTACTGTGAAAGACGCAGGATCCCATCCATCAGCACCTATAAGCTGTAGGTTGGACGTCAAGCATTTATTGGCCGGGCTCAACTTTCCAGACTTAATAGCTGCATCAACAGCATCCTCTGCCATGCTGAAAGTGGTTCTAGTAAGCATACTACTCAAATGGAGTAGTCTGACTATGAACATGTTTGGGTATGCTCAAAAGCTTAAGTAAACAAGTTTTAAAATAATTATTTTTTTTATCGGTCATAGAAATAAGTGATTTATTTTGACACGAAGGTAAGAGTTTTTGATTTTTGTTGAGCTTAGCCTCACATGCCTAGGGATGGAAGCTTTACCAATCGATAAAAGACGAGTATCTTATTCATAGCTTATATAACTTGTAAGAACCAAAAAAAGTCGACGGATTAAAATTTAATCACAATTTTGAAAAATTTCGTAATACCAAATTAAGCTTACCTTCTATATGTAGTCCACTTTCCACCAGTAATCGTAACTAGACCAGGAAAATCTTCACACACGACATGATCTCTGGAGATGCTCTCTGTGTTTTTTGCTTCGGGATCCATAGCCAATGGACGAATGCCACTCCAAGCTGAGAGAACATCAGTGCGTCTAACCTAAATAATCACAAATAATGTATCTCATGGGCAAGACACAAGTCATTGAGTGGAACAACAATCAGGAAACAGAAAACGAGACAGTCCCCAATAATGCATGAAAAACTTCATGGTTACAAGAAAATGGGTAATATAAATTGCAAATAAACTGTAAAAACTTATCCAAGGAACACTACTTGTTATCTACTCTAGAATACTTTTGAAACTCTTGATAAGAAAGAATTGCTTTGTTTTATCTCTTTTCCTATCAAGTCGTAGGAGTATTAACTAAAGTTTAATGCCCCAATTGAACTTGATCAAAGAAATTCTTACAAAAACACTTGGTAAAAGGTTGGCACACAGTACTACACAATATTTAGTTTAATTTTATACTCTAATACGCTCCTCCGCTATCTAATCCTCTTTACAAAATATGATTCTAGTACTTGTTTGGTATATAGTACTCGTAATGAATTAGTACATGAATAGGCTAATTGGCACAAAACGTCCCTACTTTTGACATGTATTGTGAAAATCGTCCATACCTTTCATTTTTTGGCATTTATGCCCTTACCTTCGACGTTTCGTGCGTTGAATGTCATTTTCACCATATTTTGACGATTTTACCCTCCTAATCAAATATAACAAAAGAAAAATAAAGAACACATTGCAATTATGTGTCCAAACTTTTTAAAAGGTACAAACGAGTCCAAATTTGAAAAAACCATCACCCCTAAGCCGCCACCTTTGAAGCCAAAAATCCCCAGCGAACCACCGCCCAAACCACCATACCTCTATAGCCCTCACTCCCCTCTACACATACCCATAAACAAATCAATCAAACAACAAATTATATGGGCAAAATCAATAGAAATTCTCCTCGGCCGAGTGGGAAGTTTTTTAGGTCAAATCCAAAATTGCTTCGTTTGAGTGGTGAATTGCAGCAATTGATTCCCTACCTAGAGTTGTTACACCTTGAATTGTATGCTGGTTGGAGCAATTTGTTGATTGGAGATGTGGAGGAACATCAATTGAAAGGGAGTTGAAGCGGTTGGATTGTCTTCTTTGTTTATGAATGAACTGTCATTTCCAGGCGAAATTGGGGAAGACTCATATGCTCATTGGATGCGCCATGAAGAGTAGGAACCTGAGGTGGTGGTCCGCAATCATGGGTCCCACCACCGGTGCCAAAAAAATCTCCTAAAAGCTGCGTAGCGGCTGCAGCCTGTTGGGTTTGATTGTGTGCATTAAAGGACGTTTGAGGACCATGGACAGGGACGTATTGGTGTGTAGAATCGATTGGAATGTTGGGAATGGCTTGGGTATCGCTGGAATAGGTGGCGCCGACAGTTTTTGCACTCGCGAGTACGGTATTTTGGCTTGCAATTTCTACCAAATCTGTTGGCATGAAGGTTGGATGTTGGGTGGTATGTGTAGAGGGGAGTGAGGGCTTTCCGATGGTATGGAAGTCCGGTGGTTTGGGTGGTGGTGTAACAGCAATCAAATTGAGTTTGAAAGATAAATTGATCCAATCAAATCTTCAAAATTGCTTGTATGTC
>CAIGRF010073679.1:26619-36664 GCA_903798235.1 Fraxinus ornus | reverse complement strand
CTTTAAATATTTAGGCACTTAGATAAATAAAATAGTAATAATGCAATAAATATTAAACAAACAAATATCACACATTTTCCAAAATAATCTAGCTGATAAATTATGAGATAAAATTGTCACTTATAATTAGTTTATTGGTTTCATGATGAGAAGAATAAGTTGGTTAAGCAAATTGTGATTATTTGTCTCAATTTAAGCCATACATCCCCAATAATTTATGGTGTAAAATAAAAAGTGTTGGAAAGGTTTTTTTTTACGGGCTGGGCCGGCTCGAGCCGACTTCTCAAAATGAGGCTTGGCGGAACCAAGCCCGAGCCGGGCCCGGCTCGAGCTTTTTCGAGTCGAGCCGAGCCCAAGCCGTCCGAGCCGCCGAGTTTTTTTGCCATCCCTAACAACACGTGAACAATTAACACTGATTATAAGCAGATTAATAGCCACAGTGAAAAAACAAAATCAGCAGAAGTATTAAACTAACCAATAATCACAATAATGCACCAATATGGTACAATAATATTAAATAGATTAATATGGAGAGTTCTTCAAATTTCTGAGTGTTAGAATTCACCAAAATTCTGTAAAGTTCATGACCTCAGGTCAAGGCACAATTCATAGACAAGAGAAATTGGAGGAATAATAGGGGGAAAAATAGGGAGAATTTTAATATTCAGAATCAAAGAGTATCAGTAAGTAAGAGGGTTAGAAATTAACCAAACAGGTTTGAAGAACTTCAACCAAATTCCCAGGAATTCTGCAGAACCATCGGTTCGAGGCCAAGAATCAACAATGTTTACTAAGAACCGGTAAATGATCACCAGGGGATCCCGTTCCTCGCAAGAGGTCACCAACAGAAAACCAAGATTAAAAAATAGAGATCTAGGGTTTCGCAGATTTCATATCGATCCAAGTATGTCAACAAAGAATTAGTTTTCCAGAGACCATAATTCGATCGAAGACTTCTTATAAACTCACAAACGCTTCGATACCTCTTGTAGAGCAAAAATCACAATGGAAGCAGATTAAGAGATCCGCCAAGAATACCTAAAATTCAATAGCACCAAGAGATTGATTATCACATAGGGCTCAAAATCATGTTATTGTACCCTTTTGTACAAGAACTCGATTACAAAGACCAAAAACCTAAAGAAAATTGAACCACGATAGCTACTTAATGGACCTAGATCAAACAACTGATCAAAGACTCTAAAACCCTCAATCGAAGAATCACTAAGACCCCAAGCACAAAGATTTAAGATCAAAAAACATAAGTTTTGATCCATTCACACAGAATTGAAAGAGAGAATACAGAGATGAACACTAAAGAAAAACCTAGAAGCTTCTCTAGAACTGAACAGAAAGCGAGATGAAAAGCCACCCAAATGAGGACTACTCAGCTGCTTTAAATACAGGTTCTCATCACCGTGGATTCAGCTAGAGATCAACGGACCAGAGTAGCACACGTGTAGTCCTAATGGGTTGGGTTATGGGCATTTTCTTATGTTATCAGGAAATAGTAAAATATTCCAGCAAATGGGCCAACCCAGTTTCATCATTGCCCAGTGGACCATAGCATCACAGCTCATCAAATAACTTGGAAAAATCTGGGTTGTTCAGAAATTAGGGCAAGTCAGATGAAGTTTAATTTTACTTTCAATTAAAAATTATTCTGCTGTGGATGCATCTCGATTTTTTTATTTTCTATTTTCAATAGCAATTGGAAAATTGATTCTAGGCTAATTGATTTATAAAGAATTTCTGAATTCCCTTGAATTAAAATCGGTACTACATCTGCATATATATACAAAAAACAATGTCTAATAAAGGAAATAACTAACTAACTAACTTAATTCTGTCCTAAAAATTAGGAAAAAGAATCATAGAAGAAGATCACAACCGATCTCTCCTTTTATTCCTAAAATACTTTCCTAAAAATAAATTCCCTAACTTTGACTTTCGAATATTCAACACTCCCCCTCAAGCTGAAGAATATATATCATATAATCCCAGCTTGCAAATTAAGTCTTCAAAGTTAGGTCTAGGTAGAGCTTTGGTGAGGATGTCTGCAGTTTGTTGCTTAGTAAGAATGTAGTTCAATTGAACAGTCTCACTAGTCAACCTTCTCTGTGATAAAGTGTCTGTCAATTTCAATGTGCTTAGTCTTATCATGATGCACGGGATTCTTTGCTATGCTGATAGCTGCCTGATTATCCCTCATCATCAGAATAGGAAATGAACTCATTTGTCCCAGTTCACTAAGAACCCTTTTTATCCAAATCCCTTCACAAATTCCCTGTGTTAGTGCTCTGTACTAAGCTTTTGCACTACTTCTGGCTACCACTGATTGCTTCTTTCTCCTCCAGGTAATAAGACTACCCCAGACAAAAGAACAATACCCAGAAGTTGACCGTCTGTCAATGATGTTTCCTGCCCAACCTGTATCTGAATACACTTCAGTGTCACGATTTTCTGTCTTTCTGAAGAATAGGCATTTCCCTAGTATCATCTTCAAGTATCTAAGAATCCTGTAAACTGTTTCCTTGTGTTTCTCTATATGACTGTGCATAAATTGACTTACAATACTCACTGCAAAACTAATATCCGACCGAGTGTGTGAAAGATAAATCAGTCGTCCAACAAGTCGCTGATATCTCCCCCTGTCTACAGGTGTACTTTCTTTTTCGGTGCCAAGTTTCTTCTGACTATCCATAGGAGTATCAACTGGTTTGCATCCAAGCGTGCCAGTCTCCTTAAGAAGATCTAGAATATATTTCCTTTGAGAAACAACAATGCCCTTCCTTGATCTAGCCACTTCCATTCCAAGGAAATATTTAAGATTTCCAAGATCTTTAACTTCAAACTCTTTTGACAAATACTTCTTCAAATTCTGTAATTCCTCTACATCATTCCCAGATATAATAATATCATCGATATAGACTATCAATATAGCAATTTTCCCAGCATGAGATTTCTTGACAAACAGAGTATGATCAGCCTGACCCTGTATGTAGCCAAACTTCAAAACAGCCTTTATGAATCTGTCAAACCAGGCTCGGGGAGATTGTTTAAGGCCGTACAAAGACTTCTTGAGTTTGCAAACCTGATTCTTTTCCATACTTCCTTCGAAACCATGAAGGATTTCCATGTACACTTCCTCCTCAAGGTCACCATTTAGAAAGGCATTTTTTATGTCCAGTTGTTGCAAGCACCAATCTTGGTTGACAACCAATGAAAGAAGAATTCTGATAGTGTTAAGCTTTGCAACATGAGCAAAAGTTTCTTGATAGTTTATCCCATAGGATTGTGTAAATCCTCTAGCTACCAACCGAGCCTTGAAGCTCTCAACTGATCCATCTGCTTTGTACTTTATAGTGAAAATCTACTTGCACCCCACAGGCCTTTTCCCAACTGGAAAATCAGTAATAGTCCATGTTCCATTCTTCTCTAGTGCATCAATCTCATCTTGTACTGCCTTCTTCCTAACTATGTCAACGAGCCGAGCCCGAACCGAAAAGAAAAATCTAGAGCCGAGCCCGAACCGAAAAAAAAAAGCTCGAGCCGAGCCCGAGCTTTTGGCCCGGGCCTTAGTGGGTTTTTTTTTTTGGCACCTTATAACCTAATGTCGGATAAAATGTTAGATTTATAAATGACTAAATGAGTGACTATCCATTATAACAAAGTGCGAAATCTTTTTTAATAACCGATTTGAAATTTCTTACAAATTTTAGTGGTCATAGCCCATTGGTGAAATTAGCTCAATTTTTAAATGTAATCAAGCAATATAGATCACTAATAATTTCACTTAATAGTTAATATAGAAGAATAAGTGTAAATGAAAAAAATGCTTACTTTAAATATTTAGGCACTTAGATAAATGAAATAGTAATAATGCAATAAATATTAAACAAACAAATATCACATATTTTTCAAAATAATCTAGTTGATAAATTATGAGATAAAATTGTCACATATAATTAGTTTATTGATTTCATGATGAGAATAATAAGTTGGTTAAACAAATTATGATTATTTATCTCAATTTAAGCCATACATCCCCAATAATTTATGGTGTAAAATAAAAAGTGTTGGGAATGTTTTTTTTACGGGCCGGCCGTGAGGCCGACTCCTCAAAATGAGGCTCGGTAGAACCGAGCCCGAGCCCGAGTCGGGCCCTGTTCGGGCTTTTTCCGAGCCAAGCCCGAGTCGTCCTAGCCGCCGAGCTTTTTTGTCATCCCCGTTTCTTCCATTCTGAATTTTGTAATGCCTCTTGTATTGTGCTAGGAACCTGAATATCATCAAGAGAAGTAGCAAATGCTCCGTAAGATGATGATAGCCCTTCATAAGTAATATAAGTCCCAATTGGATGACCTGTACATCTCCTAACACTCTTCCTCAATGCAATCAGTATGGTAGAGTCATCAATGCCGGGAATTGGCACATCTCCGCCCTATTCGTACCTATGTTTTCTTCAGGTGGACTTGAAATTGAGTCAATATCTTGGCCACATGCCAGCTATGATCCGTGCTTTAGCTCTTGTCTTTTCATCCTCCTGATGTAGACTTGTAAATTCTCATTAGCAAGTTGTGGAGCCACAGATTGAGTAGGCACGGGAGAAGAAACATTTGTGGGCTAGACTGATGTTGTGGGTTGGACTAATGAATGAATAGGCACGAGTGTGGACAAGTCTTGTGTACGGTCAGTGGGCACAAGCACGGGTTGAGAAGAACTTGGTGACTCTGAGTGGACAAAGGATACGACTCAAGAAAGGACTCCCAAACTTGATGTTCATTCATGCTCTCCCCCTGAACATGAGATTTGGGATAGTAGGACACATGTTCAAAGAAATAGACATCCATGGTGGTGTAAAATCTTTTGTTGGTTGGAGAATAACATTTGTACCCTTTTTAAGTTGGAGAGTACCCTAGAAAAATGCATTTCTTGGCTCTAGGATCAAATTTGTTATGGTGTTGAGAGTACACATGAAAGAATGCCGTGCAACCAAATACCTTGAGTGGTAAATCAAATGAAGTTGCACAGATGTGAGGAAAATTTTTCAGAAGAAGCTGAAGTGGAGATTGAAAAGTAAGGACTCTAGATGGCATACGATTAATCAAATAGCTAGCTGTGAGAATGGCTTCCCCCCAGAAATAATTTGGAACATTAGAGGAAAACATAAGACACCGTGCAACCTCTAAGAGATGTCTATTCTTGCATTCAGCCACCCCATTTTGTTGAGGGGTGTCAACATAAGAACTTATGTGGATAATCCCGTAGTTCTGAAGGTAGGTATTTAGACTACTAGTGAAGTATTCACTAGCATTGTCTGACTTTAGTACCTGAATTCTAGAGTTGAATTGATTTTGAACCATAAGATTGTAGGTTTGAAAAATTTGCCCGACCTTTGACTTTTCTTTCATAAGGAAAACCCAAGTTACCCGTGTATGATCATCAACGAATGTTACAAACCATGGAGTACCGAAACATTTTTTATCCATGAGGGACCCCACACATCACTATGGATCAAAGAAAAAGCAGTTGAAGGTTTGTATGGAATTTGAGGATATACTATTCGAGTATGCTTTGCAATCTCACAAATTTCACAATGAAAAGATGCTGGACTTTTATTGATAAATAATTTGGGAAACAATTTTGCAAGATACACAAAGCTAGGATGACCAAGACAATAGTGTAACAATATAATTTCACTATCTTTATTGACATTGGAATTGGACACAGAATTGAAAGACTCTAATAGACTATGAGACTGGACACAACTTGTTTGAGAAACTTGGTTCGAGTATCGGCCACATGAGAGGAGATAGAGCCCGGAGAACAGTTCAACACTGCTAATCATCTTCCCCGATTCTAAGTCCTGAAAAATACACAAGTTTGGATAAAATTTAGTAACACATTGAAGGTCACGAGCCAATTTGCTAATGGACAAAACATTACAATCCAAGTTTGGAACATGGAGGACAGAGTCGAGATACAACTCTTTAGTAAGTTGGATGGAAAATGTCCCAGCAATTTTTGAATTTGAACTATCAGTATTACGGACAAACGAGTGACCATTACTTGGCTTGTAATTTTGGAGAAGGGCAGCATCTCCTGTCACGTGATCAGAAGCACCAGTGTCGACTATCCACGGCCTCATTCCTCATCTGTTAGCGGTGAAGGCTGTATGTGAATCCGTTTAAGCAACCAAACCAGTCCTAGTAATGCTACCACTGCAAACTTGACTAAACAGTTTATGTAGCAAATCCATCCGCTCTTTGCTGAATGGGCTAGGCTCGGGAACATGAGCACTATCAGAGTTGGAAGCCACATGTGCTTTGCTATCTCTATCAAACTGTGGCTTTGGTTTCCAATCAGCTAGTTTGCCATGGAGCTTTTAGCAAGTCTCCTTGTAATGGCCTGGTTTCTCACAGTAATCATACCAAGGCCTTTCCTGTTTCTGACGATCTCCACCATTATTGTTAGATGATCGGATAGTAAGTACAGATGCATCCAACGTTGAGGCAGGTTGTTCTTTAGATCCCATCATCACTTTTTTTCTACTTTCTTCACGCCTAACCTCTAAGAAAGCCTCCCTGAGACTGGACAGTGGTTTAGTGCCCATGATTCTACCTCGAACATCATCCAACTCCCTGTTAAGTCCTAAGAAAAACTTGAACAACCTTTTTTGTTCCACAATCTACTTGTACGTTGCTGCATCTTCCGGACATTTCCATGAGTGAGTCTCGAATAAGTCAAGTTGCTGCCAATACTATGTGAATGTGTTGTAATGCTGAGTAACAGACTACTATCCTTGGCTGAAGTCATGAAGTATTGATTCAACCTGAAACAGCTCTGAAGTATTTTCGGAGCTGGAGTAAGTCTCTTTGGCTCCATCCCATATTTCTTTTGCAATCCCAAACAGCAAGAAATTTTCACCTATGTCATTGTTCATGGAATTGATAAGCCATGACATGATTATACTATTTTCAATCTTCCACTTTCTAAAACCCGGATCTGTAGTCTCTGGCATGGATGCTGCTCCCGTGATAGACTCATCATTTCCCTTACCACAAATGAATAGCAACACAGATTGTGACCACTGCAAATAATTATGGCCATTTAATTTGTGTCCTGTGATGAGAAGAGGAGAAGAATCACTGCCACCAAGGTTTGGAATTTCGGAACTGCCTCCTGATTCTGGTGTCGTGATGCTGGATGTTTGTGATGAGGCCATTCTGTATTTTGTCATGCTCCAAATATTGCGATGAAGAAGATGTGGGAGAAGAAGGTTGTTGGAAATAGAGAAGAAGAAGGCCGGGATGAACACTGACCAGAGAAAATCGGCCTGAGAAACAGAGAAGAGAGGGCCAGAAAGAATGATAGCCAGAGAGAGGCGGCCTGAAGGGATTATGGTTCAGAGAACTAGCTCTGATACCATGAAGAATTTCTGAATTCCCTTGAATTAAAATCGGTACTACATCTTCATATATATACAAAAAACAATGTCTAATAAAGGAAATAACTAACTAGCTTAATTCTGTCCTAAAAATTAAGAAACAGAATCATAGGAGAAGATCACAACCGATCTCTCCTTTTATTCCTAAAATACTTTCCTAAAAATAAATTCCCTAACTTTGACTTTCGAATATTCAACATAGTCTTCATGACATGGTGAATTTATGCTGCAAGCGCCCAATTAAAGAAATTTTGAAGCTACAGCCTGAGCTACACTCGGAAACCAAGAAAGTCAGTAGAGATTTTCATCAATGTTCCTTTTTTATCTTCATGTGGTATTGTATTATGGCTTATAATGACATAGATTTGCTTAAACATAGTGGATTTGCGAGCAGTCCGTCATTTAACACACTACCAGGATTCTAAACAATTCAGAAAAGTACTATTTTCTAACATTTCTGCTATATTAATCAAGATATCTTTTCGCGTATGCCTGTTTCTTTACCGTATTAATCCTGTAATTGGATTCATGCTGATGTTTTTGTAAGTATTATACCCTAGGTCCAATCAATTTCAGACATACACACTTTTAATATATATAATCGATGCGTATTTATGACAATATCTATTATTTAATTAAATTAATATTCTAATAAATTAAATAATAGAATTCGTAGTGATTTGTTAATCACAAGGAGTTGTGATTGTGAGATACAAATAATATATGACTGAATCTTAAATCTTATGAGGTCGTATGCAATGACGATGTCACAAGCTAAAGTGTGGTGACACTTGAATAAACATGTCGATGTTTTGTTATAGAACAAAACATTGGAGACCCGCTGGGAGATTCCATGTGGATAATCTCTAACTTTCGGTAATGGAATTGGTCATTCGACTTGAGGTCATCATAGTGTCTTATATGAGGACAGTTATACTTTGGTGATGTTGGATGTTGCTCTGCCAAGGGTCGCTAATACGACATCGTTCGGGTATGTCAAGAATCATATGAAGGTTGTGAATGATCAATAAAGGATTCGTCACTCTTAGGTAGTAAGAGATTATAATTTAATTTTATCCAGTTAAGTTGATAATAAAATCATTGTCCAAGGTGAACTCATAAGTCGAAAATGAGCTTTCGACTTACATTGACTTAACAGTGGAATAAAAGATATGATCGATAATTGAGATTAACACATATCCACATCTCGTAATTGACTGGATCATATTAACGAAAGGATTACAGTTTCACGTTAAACGAAAAAGTTTGATTTTGTCATATCAGGTGATATTTTCCGTCACATGTATTACCCGACACATTACTAGATGTCAATTTATGATGACGAATGTGAATTAATGATAAATTAAAAGGGGTGTTTTAATTTATTGACTTTGATTGGATTGAAATAATAATTCACATCGTTAGGCATCGTGATTGGGAGCCTGATAGATCACACACAAAAGAGAACCAGAAGAATGAGATTTACCAATTAATTAATTGACAAGTGTTATATAATTAATTAATTGAGTTGCTTATTAATAGGCATGGATTAATTAATTGGATTAATTAATTCATGGACCATATTTAATTAATTTGATTAATTAAATATTGAACCGGGTTAAGTTTATATTAATCGACTACTATGGTTTGAAAACTGTAGAGATAAGAATAATTCATTATTCTTGCTAGCACAAGAAAGAAAACTCTAGTCATCATTTTTGTTCTTTGTGTGGATTACCATTAGAGGCTGGACAATTGGATAGCTTGTATTGCAGATTGTGATCATTCGAGCTCAAAAAAGTAAAAGAGTTTGCATAATTCATCAAATGTATAATTCTTATCACAGTTTCCATCTAAATACAAAACAGATCCTTGTATGAGAATTGAAATTGATTTTACTTTTTGATGTACATGATTAAGTAAATTCTGAACAGTTTTCCTATGTACTGAAATTTTAAGAAAGAATACTTTTAGGCTTAGACAGGCCAATGTCACCTTATTTTGGAAAGCAAATTCTTTTTCCTGTTTATTTCTCAATGCTATGTCTTCTAAAAAGGCCTTGTTTCCCCATTATTTCATCTAACTTTCAGAGCGATGCGACTAGTTAAACTTGCATTTCTTTTAAATTGGGATCAAAAGATCATAATTTGATGTTTATAATAGAGGTGTGAAAGCTTGTATTAATGTGCTCCAGCTAATGCCTTCTACATATTTCAGAGTTGCAGACGGGATGCAATCTTTAATCCTTGTAGTTTTCATTGGTGGGGTAACATTTGCAGAAATCTCTGCACTTCGTTTTCTCAGTTCCTAGGTATACTCTTAATTCTCAGCAGGGACGGACCTAACAAACTATCCCACCCTGGGCAGACGTTGAGCGGTCAACGTCGATAATCAACTATCGTAAGAGCGATGTCGTTTATTAATATTTAATTACATAATTCAAAATTCCAAACAATGCAAGTTTGCAACACGCCAACATATAAATTAGATTATCAGATCATCAGTGAACTAATTTCTCATAATCTCATAAGTCATATGATACAATCTCAGATTCTCATTTCAAATTTATGATAAATGAATCAAATGATAATAATACAA
>CAIGRF010073665.1:15903-28535 GCA_903798235.1 Fraxinus ornus | reverse complement strand
TTAATTAATTAGATTAATTAACTAATGGACCGACTAATATTTAATGGGTAGGTCAAGTCCACTTAAACATCTATAAATAAACAATTAAGATTTAAATTCTTCATTACAATTACAATTACAACAAAAAATCGCATTACGATATCATATCTTGCTAGAACAAGAAGGAGACTCTAATATCTCATTCTTTTTCTCTTGTGTGGATTACCATTGGACATTGAACATTGGACAACTGTGAAATGGAAAGATTGTGATAGATTAGGATTCACAAGGAGTAAAGATAATGATTGTTCAGATCAAAATTCTCAAGGAGTGAAGGATTTGTTAAATGTATAATTCTAATCACGATTTCCATCTAAATAAAAAGACCATCCTTGAAGCAAATTGAAAATTAATCTTAATTTCCTTGTGCATGCATAAGTGAAGTATCACTGAATTGTGCTGAAGCGCCCGAAAATGGATGACCGACCCTCACATTGGGCGTGGGTCCCGAGTGAATAAAATAATGCCCGATCCCCGAGATGTGTGTATTCGGTCATCCAAGATGTCAATCGGGATGTCAGTGTAGCACGATTCTCAATAATGGTATTAGAGCTGATTTTGTATTTGTTAGAAGTTATTTTTGAATCTTGAGAATAATCAATGGTTAATTGTTGTTAATTATTTGTTTCTAGTTTTTAAGAAAACTGATTTTCATATTCTAAATCTGACATTGAAAATTAATTTGAGGTTTACAATCGAGTTGGAAGAGGTAGCCAACGGCATTGCTCACAACAACAGCCGCAGTCGGTCAATGGAGGTGCTATAAGGTTGGACTTAATAAGACTGCTACCATTGAAACCATTGCCAATCTCAGACGGATTGTGAGGTGTGCTCGGCTGGGTCGGTCTATCGCCGTGCATGGATCGAGTCCGTCGGATTGTGCACAGTGGCCCCCAATTGATTCTGTCTGTTTCAGGTATTTAGAGAGAGAAGATGGATAGAGAAAAGAGAGAAGATAGAGGGTAGATAAGAGAGTTTAATAATAGTATTGTTAATATTAAACAGTGAATTATGATATGATTTTTGTATAAGCAAACCTTAAACTTAATTTTTGTAAAGCAATCTTTAAAAAGCCGCCTCCGCTGTAATTTCCACCTTAAAATATCACCAAGATTGGCCCACACTTAACCCAACCGTTGTAACCAGTGGATAGCTACGAGGATTTTGAAATAAAATACTGATGGGATAAGACAAATGTTTATAAAGAAATTAATGGATAATAATATTAGTAGTTATGAATATAAAATTTAAAAGTAATGTTTGATTTTAATTGAATTAATAAATCAAATTGTATTCAAAGGGAATGGGAGGGTAAGNAATCAAATTGTATTCAAAGGGAATGGGAGGGTAAGCCTTTTGTTCAATCAATTGAGTTTCACTATACCAATTATTTTCATCATTCATTTAATCAACGAGATTTATTTAAAGATAAAAGTACATGTCGGAAAGTGTCTCTCGCGTCCATTCTCAACTGATTTCCGAGCTCAACAAAAGTAACTAGATTTTTAACAATAATAATTATCTTCTTCGAACGTATTTTATTGAGATCATATCAGGACGAAATATAAAAATAAAAAAAGGATTGAATAAAGGTTTTGAAAAATGGCTTCTTTCAAACTTTTCAATTGAATAATTTAATCTATCGATTAACATCATCAATCTTGGTCGTACTATGCAACCTTATTCGCAGTTCAATGCATTAAAATGCTTCACATAACTCTGGTGACAAGGATTCAGTAGACTCATTTTTATTTAATTATCATTAGCATAGAGTTTGGTACATATTAAAATTTCGTTATCATTCTTCTACACATTTTCAATCACGAATTTTTCAAAAAAATAATATTTTTCGTCACATCAATAACTTTTACTTTTTTTTCAACCACATTCTCCATCAATATACTATTTCAAAATATATTATTCTAAAATAATGTGGCTTAAACACACCCTTAGTATTATTTTTATCAATTACCCCAAAAAAACAAAAATACATACAATGTTGAGAAGTACCAAAATTCTTATTTTAATTTGAGTACAAGTTATTGTACATGTTTCGGAAGTGATTATAGTTGATTTAAAATATAAACATACAAGGTTTGCATTAATAAAACACTGCCAACACTGAATAGTCTAAAGGGAGGACACCAAATATATGTACAGAAGTCATAATTTTACCACCTTGTTAATAGAAAAGTGTGTTGGCAATATTTTATTGGATGAAAAAAACTGTCCAATGACATAATGACATCATTTTATCAAAGAAGCTATCAAATTGGATGTACATCAAGCATGGTTGTAATCCAAATAGCAAGGCCTTTTAAATAAATTTTTGATTGAAACGTGAAAGGTCTGTCAGTCCTCTGCCATCAATTTCAAATTTCAAATCCCAAATCTCAGCTCACAAATTATATTGTGAAAACAGATTAAATACATTTTTCGAAAGTTTAATTTTTTGGGGAGATTACTATGAATTGGATAGGGTTGCATGCGTTTCTTCTTCTGCTACTGGTCAACAATGGAACATCACAGTCTATCATCAGCACTCTTCCGGGTTATTCGGGTACTCTGCCCATCAAACTGGAAACCGGGTCAGTTTTTCATTCTTTATTTCTGTAAACAATACAATTGAAAAAGATTTTAACCATTTTTTCATGTTTAGTGTTGTGTCCAATCTAATTATCAAACATAATTTAAATTCAAGAATCTAAATTATTTATAAATATTTTTGTTTGAATTATTGATTAGATATATTGGAGTGGGAGAAAATGATGAAATGCAACTATTCTACTATTTCATTGAATCCGAAGGCAACCCTACAATGGACCCTCTTTTGCTTTGGATAACTGGTGGACCCGGTTGCTCTGGTTTATCCAGCCTCTTTTATGAAATTGGTGATGTGTCTCACTTCCCTCTCTACAAATATATGCTATATATGTGTGCGGGTTTGTCTGAAAAAAATTCGTAATCTTATTATTGTAAGTAACCAAAATCAAACATTAATTTCAACAATTTATTCACAATGACTGTTCACTTATTATCCACATATATTTTGTAAGACACTCTACTCCTTTAACAATGAACTCAACTAAATACCCAATTAGAGGAGTCGTGTAATTGGCCCAATATTTATTGAGAACCAAGGTTTAGTATGTGTGCTGTACTTAATATCTTAATAAAATAAATAATGGTCTTCAATTTAAATTTCATCACCACCCATTGATAAAAAGAATAATATTAAATATATAGACCGAACACAAAGTGCGTCTTGTTGATATATTGCGTGCGTGTGTGTGAGAGAGATAGAATTTATAACTGTGATTGAGACTACAACACTAAAATTACCAAGAAAATTTCTACAAATCTATTTTATAGATGAATAACAAACAAAGAAGCTAAGATAATGTTTGCAACCTGACGGATGGAGTAAATAAGTTCAAAATGAACAATTTAACAGCGTAGGTCTTTATGTATAAGATGACAATCGACTTGAACATGTAATTAAATATACACGAATATCAAAAGATAGAAAATAACTAAAATTTAAACGATAAATGTGACATCTTAGCGAGTGATGTGTTACAAAAAGAGGTGATATTGTAATATTAAAATATGGGTACATAGAGAGGGAAAGTCGAAATCTGCGCTATAATTTGACTTCTTTGATCGGTGCCCATTAGAAAATAGTCTTTTTTTTTTTGGCAAGATTACTTGTGCGTGTTTCAATTTTTACTTTTTGTACTTTGAGGTTTAACCTTCATTGTTAACGTTGGCTTTTTGAATCCTTTATTTCCAACTTTTATTCAAATAAATCATTTTCTTGATAGTAACTATTAAAGTTTGGTCCAAATTCGATAATGTATTTGTGGATTTATAGAATTGGGCTTTGAAGAGTCAAAATATGGACCAAGTAGGAACAGACACCGCATTGTCGCTAACTGGGCGATAGCTTACCGCTCGAGCAACGGGACGAAATTTTCAGCAAAGAGCTGCAGCCCGCCTACCGCTCGCCTGGCGCTCGAGCGGCACATATCGCTTGCTTAGCTCAAGCGTCGTGCTTTTCCACCCCAAGATTTGTTTAATCCACTCAATTTTTTACGTTATTTTCATCTTTAGGGCTCTTATTAGGGTTTGACATGTACTCCTATATTTAGTTGACTCCTTTTCATAGTTAGAACAAGTTAGACTTCATCAGAATTGTGATGTACACGAATATCAAAAGATAGAAGATAACTAAAATTTAAACGATAAATATGACATCTTAGCGAGTGATATGCTACAAAAAGAGGTGATATTGTAATATTAAAATACGGGTACACAAATTTGTAACTACTCCAAGAAGAAGTGACACATAAAGAAGGAATGCTACAATTTGCAAAATAAAGAGAAATCATGCAATCAGACACTTTAGGTGAAGGAACACTTGATGCGGTGAGATATGTTCCACATTTGAAGATAAATCTTATCTCATTGACTACTCTTGATTCAAAATGGTACATGTTCATTAGTGAATGTGGAGTTTTGAACGTTTTTAAGGGTGCTCATGTTGTGTTGGAGGGGCACCGAAGGTCCTAGTTGTATGACTTGCAAGGTTTTGGAGAATCTTTGAAGATCAATTAGTAGAGATTTAGTACTTCGGTGGACACATAGTTTGGTATATTACCGATGGAGTTTGGTTTGGGGTCTATATTGAAGAATACATCTCAATTGAAGTCAGAAGTTGTGGGTAATACAGCTTTGCTACCATCACCAGAGCTGTCATCATATTCAATTGTTAGAGATAGACTAGGAGAGATATTAGGCCTCTACGAAGGTACGGGGAAGTTGATTTAGTTAGGTACGCTTTAAGTATGGTTGAAAGTGTTGAGTCTATGAAGAACCTTCTACAAAAGCATTTTGTAGTGTTGATTATGTTTCAGAGTGTGTTTTCGCCTTGTTTGTTAATTTTTGAATTATTTTTTGACTTTGTTGCTTGTGGTGACAATTAGAGCAATTTTTGGCACCCAAGGTAATTTTGCTGAGCAATTCTAGGATTAAGTTTATTCTAGTCAGATTTAGTTGAATATGTGGAGAATTTTGTTTGTTTGAGAGTTCGGTTGATTTTCTTGTTGAAGAATTCAGTTTTATGGAGTTTGGTTGATGTTCTCGTTGAGGTCAGCAGTTTTATGCCTTGAAGTGGAATTTGTCTCTAGGTGGACAGTTTGAAGTTTGTTCATTGCATCAAACTTTAGTTCACGGTGGAGATTTGTTAAAACTTGATCCAAATTCGATTGGTTATTTGTGAATTTATTGAATTTTTGACGACAAATCCAATTCTAACTAGGATTGGATTCTTGATACGACTTGCACTTTTCATATGTGTCCGAATTGGGATGAAGAAGTTTCAAAAGGTATTGCAGTTATAGATAATAATGCACCCTATACGATAGCTGGTATCAGAAGGTTTATACTTTAAATGTTGGATGGGACGCTCATAACACTTGATGCAGTGAGATACACTCCACATTTGAAGAGAAATCGTATCTCCTTAACTACTCTTGATTCAAAAGGATACATGTTTGTTGGTGAAGGTGGAGTTTTGAAGGTTTGTAAGGTTGCCATGTTGTGTTGGAGGGGTGCCGAAGGTCCCAGTTGTATGACTTGCAAGGTTGTGGAGAATCTCTAAAGACCAATTAGCTGAGATTTAGTACTTTGGTGGATACACAGTTCGGTATAGTACCCGTGGAGTTTGGTTTGGGGTCTATATTGAAAAATACATCTCAATCGAAATCAAAAGTTGTGGGTAATACAGCTTTGCCACCATCATCAACGATGCCATCGTATTCAATTGTTAGAGATAGACTATGAGAGATATTAGGCCTCCACAAAGTTAGGGGAAGCTGATTTAGTTGCGTACGATTTAAGTATGGCTGAAAGTGTTGAGTCTAGTGAAGAACCATCTACAAAAGCATTTTATGGTGTTGATTCTGTTTCAGAGTGTGTTTTCACCTTGTTTGCTAATTTTTTAATTAATTTTTGATTTTGTTGCTTGTCGTGATAATTAGAGCAATTTTGGGCACCCGAGGTAATTCTGCTGAGCAATGCTAGGATTTAGTTTATCCTAGTTGGATTTTGTAGAAAATGTGGAGAATTTTGTTCGTTTAAGAGTTCAGAAGATTTTCTTGTTGAAGAATTTAGTTTTATGGAGTTCGGTTGATGTTCTTGTTGAACTGGTCATTTTTATGCCTTGAAGTGGAATTTGTCTCCAAGTGGATAGTTTTAAAGTTTGTTTATTGCATCAAAATTTGGTTCGAGGTGGAGATTTGTTAAAACTTGATCCAAATTCGATTGGTTATTTGTGAATTTTGTTGAATTGGGCTTAGAAAATGTCGAAATATGGACCAAGAAGGAAAAGAAGCTGCATTGCCGCTAGCTTGTTGCTCGAGCGGCTGGACGGAATTTTCAGCAGAGAGCTGCCGCCCACCTACCTCATGCTCGGCGCTTGAACGACAGACCTGCCTCTCGCTTACCGTGAGCCTAGATCTCGAGCGTCATGCTTATCCAACTTAATATTGTTTCCCTTATTCGACGCGATTTTTGATGTTATTTCCATCTTCAGGACTCTTATTAGGGTTTGACGTGTGCCCCTATATATAGTTGGCTCTTCTTCATAGTTTGAACAAGTTAGGCTTCATTGGCAATCTTTGTAATTCTTCGTACTTTATAATAAATTATCCATTCCTCCGTCATTTTCTTGTATTCTTTTTGTATTGTGCTTGTTATCTCATATTGTGCCATATAATCTTGTTTCTTCTATTCCTAACAAAAAATGTTATCAACGTACATAATTCTTGTCATGATTCTAACAATAACATTGTTTTAAATGATTTTTTAAGTAGAAACATTAAGTTTGAGGGTTGAATGAGCAATACCTGGACATAACTTCATGATATCTCAAACAAAGACATTAAGATGTGTCCTCCCAGCCTCTTCAATGCTTGAAAATTTTATAGAGTAAAATGACATGAATAATAATAAAGAGTGTGTATTTATAGTATTTCATTGTGCAGTCCTAGTTAGAGTACAACACGCGAGATCTTGTGTAATCTAATATCCTAGTATTCCAAAAATATTTAAGAATACTAATGCAGCTTAATGCATGTATTTGGGTAGAGTCTCCATTATGGTGGACACAATAGTTTTGGGTAACAATCCTAATAGGTTTAGGCTGATGGCATTTACTTTGGTGATTATGCCATGTTGGTCCTCAATCGATTGTTTAACAAAAATATCAAAAATAAAACTTTGCAGAAAATTTAAAAATTGAACACAAGACTTTTTTACCCACTAAGGAATCCGAATGTTCACATTCTCTAAATGCTACTCACCCATTGAGCACTTACACAGTAGATTGTGCTCGAGATCACTAGAATCAAGTCAAGAATCAGTCCAATACAAATGTTCGGAGAAATGTTTAAGTTTATCTCGTTTCATAGTTTACAAATTTACTACAGTAAACCCGTCACTCAATCTATCAATATACACTCACTACAAAACATTTCCACTAAAGATTTACGGACAGGAGGAGCATGAATCAGAGAGAGAAAACCCTAGAAGATGACTAAAATGAAACAACATACACACACTAATATGTGTGAAAAATGGGTTAACGCCTTATTTATATGGGCTACAAAAAAACGTATCCAACATCCATAAACACAGCAATCTGTAAGGCTAGATTACTACCTTCATTTTAACAAAAAGATTCACAAATAAATTTTTATCAACAATTGTCCACCTGTCAAAGAGTCAACAATTAGTGAGACGTTCAAAAATCACTATCTTGTTGAACTAATGTTGGCCTTAACTCTAGTTTCTGGAACTTCAAAAACAATGTATCACTTGCTCTAGTATTAGTAAACCTATAAAAAATAAAAAATAAAAAACAAAAATAAAAATAGAGTTCGTTTAAACGACAAAAGATAAAAACTAAGAAGCACAGACACAGATTTGTAATTCGAATACTATACGGGTACGTCTATATGACTTTTAAAAAAAAAAAAAAAAGATAGGATACACATATACATGTTATAAAATTCAACAAAATTTAATTAATGTAAAAAAACATCAATACAGAAACATAATAATAAAAATAAAATAAAATACTAAATATTTTGTTTAATCCTAAATTGTCGTAACTTTCTTTTCTTCAACATCAACTTCTTTCATTATCCTTAAAAATAACAATTTCCAACTCTAGCTTATCTAAGGATGGATGTCTAATTTTCTTGATAAAAGACACAAATTGCTATTAATGAAAATCATTGTTGTGGAGTTATTTTATTACTTCTCATAGAGTGCACCAAAGACTATGTACTCCAATTATTTAATACTAGCTACTATTTATTATCAAAAATAAAAATATATTTGTTAACTATTAACACGATTTCACATGTATTAAGTGATTAAATAATATTGTTTATTTCAAATAAAAAGTCTAGTTGTTAGTTATTTTAAAACTCTAATTATGTGTTTCCAATAAATATTATTAATATTCAATAAGTTATTGATAATAACAATAAGTAATTTTTTTTTTCAATCTATAATCAATAATAATGAGTTTGAAACCAGTAACACTCTTATTCATGTGTCCTAACGTATCGAATACATATTGAAAATAAGAAAAAAAATGTAAAATAACTAAAAAATTATATGTATCCAATATGTATTGAAAATTTTAAAAATTTAAATACATATAAACTAAAAAAAAAAGTGTATACAGTACGTGTTAGAGGATATCAGAGAATATCCAAACTAGGATACGTATCAAATACGGGTACGCAACAAGTTTATAATTATCCGTGCTTCTTAGGATAAAACTAAATTGATTGTTGTTCTAAACATTACACCTCTCAAGTAACATTTAAAATTTTTAAATAATTTTTGAATTTATTTAAGGGAAGAACTTTGGTACCAAGGTCAAAAGGATTGAATTCAGTAAGAATCTTAACTAGTGTAGTCATACCTTTATCCATCATATCTCTAATATTAACATGTTTAGATCTATCATGATACACATGATTCTTATTAATTAAGAAGAATTGCACTTTGATTATAGCACAATGTGATAATTTCATCAATAAAACCAATTTCCTTTAACGAACTCCTTAACTGTTGTCCATCTTCGTAGTATCACAAGCTGTTATATAAACTGCCTCTCAGTAGATGATAGAGCCACAATCTTTTGCATTTGGAATTTTCAAATAATGCACACCCATCACAAAGAGTAAAGATATTGGAAGATGTTGATCTTTTTTTATCTAAGTCACTATCTAAGTCTGAATCTGTGTAGCCCTTCAAAAATATTCATTCATTGCACCTTTTAAACATAAACCTAATTCAGATGAGCCTTTCAAATATCTCAACATCCATTTTACAACAATTTGGCTCACCTGGATTTACCATAACTCTTCTTAGAATACTTTGTCATGAGCCAAATCAGACTTACTACACATCATCAGATACATAATAGATCCAACAATATTAGTATAAGGTAATTTATTCATTGTTTCAAATTCTTTTATATGTTTTAGGTGATTGTTCACTTGATAATTTAAAAAGGTTTGCAAGAGGTAGAAAAACTACAACCAGACACAGAATTTTTTCAACACTTTAGTCTTATATGAAAATTGATTCACATAAAGAGCATACTTCTTTCCTTCTCTTTTAGTTTCCAGATCTAAAATTCACTTAGCTTGACCTAGATCTTTAATTACGAACTTAGATTTTAACTTTCATTTGATTTTATCTATTTCTATTTTATCATGGCAGACAAGTAGCATATCATCAACATAAAGCAACAAATAAATAGATTTAGAACCACCTGCACCTTTATAAAAGAAACTGGAATCAAAATTGCTTTTAACGAAACCCAAAGTTTGAATATATGAATTAAATCTCTTATACTATTGTCTAGCAGCTTGTTTCAAACTACAAAGTGATTTTTTCAATAGACGTAATTTTTCAGATTTTGATTTAATTTCAAATCCCTTAGGCTGACTCATATATATAATTTCATTTATATCTCCATATCCAATTCCCAGTTAAAATGAGCAGTCAAGGCAATTAAATTTTTTATAGAAGTATATTTTGAAACAAGTGAAAATATCTCATTATAATCTATAACTTCCCTTTGTGTAAACCCTTTTGCTACTAACATAACTTTGTATCTCTTAATTTTATTATTGGACTCAGCTTCCTTAATGTATAAGCCATTTATAGACAGCTACTTTTGACTTTTAGGCATGTCAACAAGAATCCAAAGTTTTATTCTTTATTAAAGAGTCCATTTCATCTTTCATGGTTTCTTTCAAAAACATAGACAGTTAACTGCTTCTTCATAAGTAGTAGGTTCAGAATCATATGAGTAGGTTTAGAATCAAAAGAGAATCATCACTATTTATTATAGTAGAATGAAAACCTATTTTTTCTATTGTTATCTCTAGTTAACTGGTAATCAGCTAAAGTAGGATTTTGAGACTGATTTTCGATATCTATATCAGATTGAGTTTGATCCGTTTCAGATTGAGACGTCTCTACCTCAATCTGTTCATCATGTTCAATAATGTCCAAACTTCTATTTACTAAAACTATTTCCTTAAATAAGGGATTTTTATCCGAATTAGAGTTGGAAGAAACAACACGGTATATCATTTATGTAGCCCAACCTCTTACGTCATATTGAAGACTTATCGGAATGTAAATCTACTGCAGCAAAGCTTTTACCACCTAATGGTTTAGCCTGCACAATGTAAATTCCATTCACCTTGAAAGTAAAAATTACTTCCTTATCATTCAGAACCTTTTTGGATTCTATTATCATATTCTATTTCAAACTCACCTAGAGATTAAATTTCCCTGCAAGCAAGGGAAATACCATTTTGGATTCTAATATCATTTAGTTAATGACGCCGGGCAGAATAACGATTATTCTGCAGGCTGATTTTAGTAAATATTTAACGGGGAAGAACGCAAGAGAAAACGCCAAAAAAAAAAAAAAATCTTTATTATTCATCCAACATGCAAAAACAGCTCACAAGTTGGGGCTATATAGCTAAAAAATTGTAATTATCAGAATTTTAGCAAAAAATAGCAAAATCTCAATAATCATACCAAAAGAAAGTACGTAATAAAAATAAATAATATCCCAAAAATCTGGCTCAAATTGAGCTCATAATCTATTTTAAAAAGGCAAACGAAATATTACCAAAAAGGGAAAAAAAATAAATAAAATTGAGGATTCAGAAGGGAAAACAATAGATTTTACCCTCGAAATCGATGCACGTCGAGCTTTTGCTCTTGACCACAATGTGCACGTTGAAAAGAGCTTTATAAATTGGGATCATGAGCGCGATTCTAATAACCGTAGCCAAAATTATCTGACTCAGATCCTCCTGCATCCATCGCCCCAGATTGGAAAGAACTCGCCCTCGAATTCACATTAGTGTCATCAGAATCCACAAAACAAGGACTTATGTGCTTCACATTGAAGACATCAGAAGTTTTCAAATGACTGGGGAGGCGCAATCTGTAGACATTATCATTGATTTTCTACAGGACCTCACAGGGTCCAATCTTCCTCTCCTTAAACTTATTATACTCAATAGGAAAACGATCACGAGTTAATACCGCCTAAACAAAATCACCAACTTCAAAGAGTACCGACACGATGACTATCAGCTTGAACCTTGTACTTGACATTACTCTCATGAATGGCTAGCTTCACCTTGCATGGATACCCCGAAGATGTTTTGCCATCTCATCTGCCTTGTGACTAAAACGACCCACACGTGGAAAATTAAGTACCCTGGATGGATTCCAACCATAGACAATCTCAAATAGGCTCATTTTTATGGTTCTATTCTTCGACTTGTTATAGGCAAATTTTGCTTGCGGTAATGCCAAATCCCACTGCCTCGGTTTAGTTCCTGCCAAACTCCTCAAAAGGTTTCTCAAGCTCCGATTCACCATCTCGGTCTGACCGTCTGTCTAGGGTGGTAGGTCCTGCTAAAATTCAATCGAGTCCCTAGCTTCTCCCATAAACTTCTGAAGAAATGACTCATGAACTTGGTATCACAATATGAAGTAATTGATTGAGGAACACCATGTACACACAATTTCTTTGAAGTAAAGATGGGCTATCCGAATAGCATTCATTGTTTTCCGACAAGCTGTAAAACGGGTCATCTTGGAAAACCTATCAACCACAACGAAAATAGAATCTAAGGCCCATTGTGTACGAGGTAGTCCCAATACAAAATTTATATTGACATCAAACCAATAGGTTTCAAGTACTGGTAAAGGGATGTAAAGGCCTGCGTTAGTAAGAACTCCCTTAGACTGCTAACACACATAATAACGCCCTATATAATGAGCCACGTCATTGCTCAATTTGGGTCAATAATAGTTAGGAGAGACCAAAGCCATTGTCTTATCTTGCCCGAAATGACCTATGTTATGAAGTTCACTAATAATCTGTTGCCTAAGTAAACAATCTGGAATGCACAACTGTAATCCACGAAACAGATAGCCATTATGCAAAATAAAATCATGTCGTT
>CAIGRF010073652.1:0-19873 GCA_903798235.1 Fraxinus ornus | reverse complement strand
TGTTGATGTCCTCAAAATTGCTATCACGATAGCTGTCAGATATTCTCTTCCGCGCCAGCAATTTGGTCCTCCAAAGCAACCCCAGATCAGTATTCTCCAAAACGCCGCTAGATGGAACCCCCTTCAGGAAGCCCTACTTCGCCACTGCTCCATCAAAACCTGGCGCTCCCACAAGGACCCATCCCTCGCCGCCAAGACCTTCAAAACTCGGCCCCTCACCAACCTCGTCAAGAAACATAGATGACCGACGACGCTATTAAAGATTCGGATCAGAGATCTGTAACATCACCGCACCACACCGTACGCTCACACCTCACCGCACCGCACCACCACCACCGCCGCCACTCCCACACCGCACCATGTATATGGGTAGGTGGCCCTCCGGCGCTGTTCCGATCTGTGCAGTCGCCGATGACTAGGAGAGGAGAGGAGAGGAGTGAGAGACGGAGAGGGTGAGACGTGATTTAGAATTTTAAGGTTTGAAAATTAATCTAGGGGTAGGTGTATACATATTAAATTTTATAATATTATTATTAATATTTAATTAAATATAAAAAAAAATATGTATCTATATATAAATTATCTGATTTTTGAAAATTAAAACTTGAAATCTGATTTTTGAATTTAGATCTTCAAAAGTAGGGAATTGGGTAATTTGCACAAAAAATTATCAATCTCATAGAATGTGTAGTTGAAAATAATTTTGGAGGCCGGTAAAGTTTACTATAATACTTTATAAAAGTAATTTTTTAATAAAATCCACAGTGCAATTTCAACCGAAACAGGGGATTGCAGAAATTCCTGGTATGTCATTATCCTTCGTCTCTTTTTCTCTAGCGCCCAAACACGCTAATGTGATTTCACAGATTTGCATACCTATTAATTTTTATTTATTATTATTATTATTATTATTATTATTATTTTCGGTGTTCTTTGTTTGGATATTAAAGGTTCGATCTTTTTCCATATTTGCAACTTTTAGAATCGTCATTGGCAAAATTTTTTGACACAACTATGATGCTCTTGAGTCGTATGGATCCAGTTTGTATTGAATTTCGATCAATTGGACAAAATCAGGTTTAACTTTTTTTTTTTGCCCTTTTCTTACCGTCCGGGCTGCGTAATTGGTATTCTTGACGTGTACCTTCTTGTAAACTCTTCTCAGATTTCGGGTGATAGAGTAAATCCTCTGCTCAAATGCGTGGTTTTGAAATCCAGTATTTCTTCTGTCCCCAAGACGAAGAATTTCAATGTTGTTGCAGAGAAGGTTATTGTTTTTTCATTTAACAGCCCTTAAATATTTTGGATCTTCTTCTCAAAGAGAGATATTTTCTTGCTACTTAGGTAATAGGCATCTCTGCTGTTAACCTGCCCCATTGTCGACCTTTATTAATATCCAATTCAGGTGACAAGTAGGTGATTTTCTTCTCCTTTAACTGTGATCATATTTAGCATTTCCAAGTGGATGGATTTTTTGTGTTGGCAATCAATGGCGATATATTTTGATGAACTGTGTTGGGCGAAACTTGTCTGAGTTTTTTGCTAGAATTTATTTTGTGTCTCTTGTACGTTTGTGACTAGTTTTCTTCCCGGGAAATGCAGGAAAATAATTCGAAGGGCCGGAAAGAAAGAACACCACTTGTGGAATAAACGAGATTCTGTTGGTTCTGGACAAAAGGCATTAAATCTTGTTCGAATTGTATGTATAATTAGACATGTCACTTGTTTGATTTTATAAACACTCACTATTGAGTTTAAAGGGATGATTGAGTTCTGTAGTTGCATTCTTTGCATCATGGACACTTAAAATAAATTTGAAGTGTTGTAGTTCTCTTCAAGAAGCAATTTTGAATTGGCAGATGTCTGGACTTCCAAATGAAAAAGAGGCAGTTTATGATGCACTGGATAAATGGATAGCTTGGGAGACAGAATTTCCATTAATTGCCGCCGCCAAGGCCTTACGAATCTTAAGGAAGAGGAATCAGTGGAAGCGAGTTATCCAGGTATGAAACTTCAAAACTGTATTGTAACTTCTGAGTTTTATTAAGAGTTGAATTTTTATTTCACGATATGACATTAATTCAATGAAATGCAGTCATTTCTTTTGAATGTACATTTATAAAGCTTACTGTGGATAAAATTGGTGACTTTCCTGCCTAACTATTCTATTCTTCATTTATATTGCATCATGTCCTAGTTTCCCCCATAAAATCAGCAGCAAGAGCAATTTGCTTAAGAATATGATCAGTGTAAAGTCTTTTTAGGTTTGCACTTCTGTTGAATTATACCCTGATTACTTTCAATGTACTGACGAGTGAATATGCTTCAAGTATTTTGATCATAAATATGTTAGGGCTTGTTTGGGACAGCTTCTATTTCTACTTTTGAGCAGAAGAAGAAGAGAAGTAGAAGCCAGAGCTTTTGAATTAGTGTTTGGAAACTAATTTCTTAAAGAGCTTTTACTTTTGTTTGGTGTGAATATGCCATAAGCTATTCTAGTATAGTGTTGACGATGATAATTTTACCCTTTATGAAAAAATGTATTAATATTATTCTCAAAATAAATAAAATAATTAGAATTTGTTTTTTAGTTGATAAGAATTGAAAATGCTTTTTTTTTTTTTTTAATTGGGGAAGGAGGTGGAATTTTATTTTGTTGTCTACAATGTAAGGAATAAGGTTGGACTATTAAAAGATTCATTAAAGTAGTTGAATGCTCCTGGGTTTTTTTTGGAAGAGCTTCCCGAGGAAGACACCTTGGGCAACTTCATCTAAAATCTCTTCTAATTAGACAAAGCACTTTCAAAAAATGATTAAAATAGGCCCCAAAACAACTTCTTAGTTTTGAAAGCCTCTTTTGGCTTTTCAAAAGCCCCGCCAAACTGGCCCTTACTCTTCTTGGTATGAAATGCCAAGCAACTTCATTCTGTGATCATTTTTGAGCCAATTTACTTGGGCATATTGCCATATACACGATTCATAGTCTGGTTGGTTGACCCCAATGGTTACCAGTTCGAGTCCCCTCAGGGCCACTGAGGTGAGAAACGGCTGTAAACTTCAAGGCCCCGGGGGATTAGTCGAGGTGCGCGCAAGCTGGCCCGGACATCCACGGTTATCAAAAAAAAAAAAAAAAAAAATAGTCTAGTTGGTTGAACATGTGTTTGATTTCTGATTACCTCGATTGTCACTGTCTTGACTCTGGTTCTAAGTTGCTTCTCCTATGCTCAGGTGGCCAAGTGGATGTTGAGCAAAGGTCAGGGAGCGACAATGGGAACTTATGACACCCTTTTATTGGCATTTGATATGGATGGAAGGGTAGATGAAGCGGAATCGTTATGGAATATGATTTTGCATACACATGAACGCTCTATCTCTAAAAGGCTATTCTCTCGAATGATCTCTTTGTACGATCATCACAATGTACCAGATAAGATTATAGAGGTAATATTCAGAATGTGCATCTGTTTTGGTCTCTGTTATTAAGAAGACTGGTTCTGCAATTTTCCCATCCTCTCTTTATAAGCAGGTACTGTTTATATATGGTTTGTGCTTTCTTATCCCCTAAATTCCATGAACTTCTGTAAAGCTCAAAAGCAGCTCTCGACACGTTTATAGTATTCAAATGGCATGTTTGATAGGGATGAATGGATAGTGCTGGACAGTATTAAGAAAGAAAATAAGCTAAATTCTTGTTAATTATGATGTTTGAGTCCTATCTAGTACTACTTTGCAAACATGCACCAAGTTCATTGTTTCCCAATTTACGTCTTTCAGGCATTTGCTGACATGGAGGAGTTGGAAGTGAAGCCAGATGAAGATACCATCAGAAGAGTTGCACGTGCCTTCCAAATGATAGGTCAAGAAGACAAGCAGAGACTGGTTTTATCCAACTACCTAAGCAAATGGAAATATATCCACTATAAAGGTGAAAGGATTAGGGTGAGAAGAGATGCTTGGGACGATTAAAGCTGGTGGGAGTAGGGCAAGTGCAAAGAGGGTCAACATAAGTCTTGATCTCTCATACGGAGTCTAAATAATACCGAGAGTTCTAGTGTAAGACCCAATCGAAATCTACATTTAGATAAGTTGTTGCTGTTGAGACAGTGGTCTGAACACTACCTGATGCGAATTGCTGTCTTTGACTGATTCTCTATTGCATTATGAGGCTGGTATAATAAACAAAGTTGATGCCGATGCCAATGCCGATGCCGATGCCGATGCCGCTGCAGATGCAGATGCAGATGCCGATGGCAATGCAAATGTCGTACTCGTTTTCNATAAACAAAGTTGATGCCGATGCCGATGCCGATGCCGATGCCGATGCCGCAAATAGGATGAAATTATATATATATATATATCTCCTACAGTTCTAATTGCAATGACTTTGATGAAGCTTGCAGTCGATTGTTTTAGAGAGTAATGCTATTGTCGAGGTATTTTTCTTTGTAACGCTTCAAACTTTATGTACATTGAGTGATTCCAGCATCCTGAGAACTGTAATGGCGTAGCTTTTATTAAACAGCAGCCCCACGATGATACCTATCATTGTCGTGAAAAATATGCTACTAATTCCTTTGTAATATTCCACAGTAATCACCATCGATAAGCATGACTAGAAGAAAATGATTGTTGGGCTGCTAATAACGCTCATAGTATGGTACATCCTGATGCTTACGATTTCAACAGCCATATCAGTGATCTGGAGCTCTCGAAAAGTATTTAGTGCCCATTTCAGTCAACTATCCATCATTTTTCTTTGGCTGAGCGGATCATGTATTTCCATGGTGCTTGTTTTTCCAATTATGAAGCGTGGCTAAGTGATCCAACTCACATTGGGCTTAGTGCCCAGGTGGTTTGGTCAATGATGAGCCAAAAAATATTGAATGGTGATGTGGGTGGGGGTTTCTAAGAGTTTTGTAAGCAATATTGGATGAGAATTGACAATATATTAAACAAAATTTTAATTTTTTTCTTCTTTAGTGTTGTTCGCTACTATTGCATCTTCTTTACCAAATACTTCTCCATATGGAAGTAAAGGTGAGATTTTCTGAGATCCAACAATGGAATCATTTGAGTTTTAACATGTGTTCTAGATGATGCCAATGTTTTCTTGTGCTTAACGTCCTGTGCTAGATTAGATCGAACTATACACTATCAAGAACAAGAGAAGTATGTGATAAAATTTTATCTTTGTTCAATCTAGTCTTGTCCGCTCATGTATCAAATATGCCACGAAAGTTTAAACTTGAATATGCAATCAAATGAATTAAACTCGAGATATGTTAAACTACTAATTACTTTGAGGATTACAGATAAATGCTTTCCAAATGTTTGATGCATGTCTAGCAGAGTTTTGCTAGAATTCGTCCTTCTGAACCCGATAGCCTGGTTCCTATAGCACGTAAGAGCCAAAGCTGAATGCTCTTTGTACTAGATATTGGGGAACCAATCCTTGCTAGTTTTTACTTTCATGTCATATAACCGAGTGGACGTCTACGAGTAGGTCAACCTTCCTTTTCCCGATAGAGTCTCCAAGAGAGAATGCGAGGGTTCTGCTTGAGTCGACATGTTTTTGTTAAAATTGGATAGTCAGCAGAAGTTGAAACATAATAATGGATGCATTACATTTTTTCTCCAACCATGTGGGCTGGTAATGGAATCCACTGTGTTCGTATCTGTAGAAGCGTGACAGTTTTCCATGACTTAGTCCAAGCCCCATACGCATACATTAATGAAGTTCAGCAGTTGGCCGTTGCAAAACATTAAATTGCTTCGTATTATTTTCCCATGCAGAAATCTACAAGCCAATTTCCAGCGTTGGATCTTCACCGCCTTGTGATATAAATATAGTCGGCTGGTATTTGGTCCNGATGCTTACGATTTCAACAGCCATATCAGTGATCTGGAGCTCTCGAAAAGTATTTAGTGCCCATTTCAGTCAACTATCCATCATTTTTCTTTGGCTGAGCGGATCATGTATTTCCATGGTGCTTGTTTTTCCAATTATGAAGCGTGGCTAAGTGATCCAACTCACATTGGGCTTAGTGCCCAGGTGGTTTGGTCAATGATGAGCCAAAAAATATTGAATGGTGATGTGGGTGGGGGTTTCTAAGAGTTTTGTAAGCAATATTGGATGAGAATTGACAATATATTAAACAAAATTTTAATTTTTTTCTTCTTTAGTGTTGTTCGCTACTATTGCATCTTCTTTACCAAATACTTCTCCATATGGAAGTAAAGGTGAGATTTTCTGAGATCCAACAATGGAATCATTTGAGTTTTAACATGTGTTCTAGATGATGCCAATGTTTTCTTGTGCTTAACGTCCTGTGCTAGATTAGATCGAACTATACACTATCAAGAACAAGAGAAGTATGTGATAAAATTTTATCTTTGTTCAATCTAGTCTTGTCCGCTCATGTATCAAATATGCCACGAAAGTTTAAACTTGAATATGCAATCAAATGAATTAAACTCGAGATATGTTAAACTACTAATTACTTTGAGGATTACAGATAAATGCTTTCCAAATGTTTGATGCATGTCTAGCAGAGTTTTGCTAGAATTCGTCCTTCTGAACCCGATAGCCTGGTTCCTATAGCACGTAAGAGCCAAAGCTGAATGCTCTTTGTACTAGATATTGGGGAACCAATCCTTGCTAGTTTTTACTTTCATGTCATATAACCGAGTGGACGTCTACGAGTAGGTCAACCTTCCTTTTCCCGATAGAGTCTCCAAGAGAGAATGCGAGGGTTCTGCTTGAGTCGACATGTTTTTGTTAAAATTGGATAGTCAGCAGAAGTTGAAACATAATAATGGATGCATTACATTTTTTCTCCAACCATGTGGGCTGGTAATGGAATCCACTGTGTTCGTATCTGTAGAAGCGTGACAGTTTTCCATGACTTAGTCCAAGCCCCATACGCATACATTAATGAAGTTCAGCAGTTGGCCGTTGCAAAACATTAAATTGCTTCGTATTATTTTCCCATGCAGAAATCTACAAGCCAATTTCCAGCGTTGGATCTTCACCGCCTTGTGATATAAATATAGTCGGCTGGTATTTGGTCCTATCATTTATTTCATAATGGAGAAAAAATTATTGACACTCCCTTTTCTAGGGAAAAAAGAAAAAGTACTAAAAAGTAAAACCTTCACAAAAAGTATTGTACTATTAGAAAAAATGTCTCAGCTACATTTTGGACTTTTTGGATAGGAGTAACATTTATGAAAGTCAGAATGGTCGGGCGAGGATATGAGTTGTATAATCGTGGAATATCTTTTGTATCGTTCTCTCTTAGTGCTTGTTTGAAAAGAACTTAAAAACAATTATTAAAAAGTTGATAACTAATTTTAATTGAACTCAAAATTTTTATCAACTTTTCTACCATACTTCGAGTCTGCTTGGTAGGGTTGAGAAGTTAAAATCTACTTTTGATACTAAGAAATTGCTTCTGAATATGTTTGGATAATTTTCTTGATGTACTTTATCTGAAGTGCTTTTAGATAAAACTACTTTAAAGTAGCTTTCTCAAAAAGCTCTTCGTAGAAGAAAAAACCATGTCAAACAGATCCTTCATCAACTCTTATCGAAATCTGCTAAAACTTTATCAAACAAACCCCTTAAACATGTTTAAGCTCGTATAATCGTGTACAATTTAGGTTTACCAAACATGTCAAAATTGATTTTACACTATGTAATAGGTTTGATATTTCAAAATACAGTGTGAACATAAGTACTACAGACGAATTATGATTTAATTACATGTAGACTGTTGTAGATGTGCACTGATGACATTAATTGACATATTGGTCATTTATTATGAGGTTATATCAGATTGAGCTATTCATCCTCCAGCTTGTTTAGGGTTGGATTAAACCTGTGTGAACTGGCTTAAATGAAATTCTGAATAAGTAAAAAGACATTTTTATTATGATGATGACTTTTCGTATAGTTGATAAACAAAAAATCATTCGAGTTTTCAACTTCTTTTCTAACTCTTAAAGCCAAGACAAATATGCTCGTTCGTAAGTAGTAAAAAAAATGACATTTTTTTTTGTGATAACACGACTTTTTCGTACCATTGAATAAATAAACAAATAAAGAAGCGGTTTTTGACTTCTTTTCTAACTTTAACCGAGGACAAATATGTTCGGTTGTGCAGAATATGCTCGAAGTCTTTCATCATAAGTTTAGCGAAAAAAGAAGATAGTCTTGGGATCTTTAAATGTCTCGTATATTGGATTAGACCATATTAAACCGTATTAAAGAAGAGAAACAAGTTAAAATCTTGTCAACTATATATAACATGATATTGCATCCCAAACATGCTTTGAAGGCATATTTGATACGTAAAATTCGATGGAATAACTCATAAATTTTATTAAACATACTGATATTGTTAGCATGTCACTTCCCATTGTAAGTAGGTTTTATTTTGAAGAGTTAGGTCATTGACTTAATTACACAGCTCTCTGATCTTTAGTCATACCTGTATCACCTTGTCTTAATTAAGTACCCATTTGCGCGTAGAAAGCTAGAAAAAAGTCATCTCAGTTTGAGCCCTATAAATAGTCTTAGCCTTCCTGCATTTGATATCATCTCACTTAGCACTTCACTTATAATTACATCTCTCATTTGCTTATTTTTGTTTATAATTTGCTCAAATGGGTGGGGAAATTATGAAATGGTTGGTGGTACTGGTATTGGTGGTGAATCTTGGTTATGGGGTTAAGGCACAACCCCAAGTCCCATGTTACTTCATTTTCGGTGATTCTTTGGTAGACAATGGGAATAACAATAACATTAATTCCTTAGCAAAAGCTAATTATATGCCTTATGGGATTGATTTCCCTCGTGGACCAACTGGAAGGTTCTCAAATGGTAAAACTACAGTCGATGTCATTGGTAAGCGCTCTCTCTCTCTCCCCCCATACACGTTTGTGATATTCAATGAATATATTAGGTCGTCCTAAAGAAAGTTTAGGGATCAGCTTCGAATATGTATGAGACATAACTCGCACATTGAGGGTGAATATGTGCGATTCTGTGTTTATTTTGTTTGGTCTGAATTCATTCGATTTATTATTGCTAAGACCCATATCAACGTATAATCTTATAACCTGCATTACCATCTACAGCTGAACTTTTGGGTTTTGATGGCTATATCCCTCCGTATGCTACTGCCCAGGGTCGAGACGTACTCAAGGGTGTGAACTATGCGTCTGCAGCTGCTGGAATCAAAGAGGAAACCGGTCGTCAATTGGTAGTTACTTATAATTAAGTTTCTGGATAAGTTAAGTTTTCAGAATAAATTCTCTTGAAAGATGCCTTGAAACTAACTCCTTGTGTACAAATAATAATATTCATATAGGGAGCCAGAACTTACTTCGGTGGGCAAGTAAAAAATTACAAGAACACAGTTTCACAAGTGGTAAATTTACTAGGCGGTGAAAATGCAGCGGCAGATTATCTGAGCAAATGCATGTATTCAGTTGGAATGGGAAGCAACGATTACCTTAACAATTATTTTATGCCTCTCTTCTACTCATCTAGCAGGCAATATACACCTGAACAGTTTGCTGATGTTCTTATTCAAGAGTATTCACAACAATTAAGGGTAACTCCATTTTTCCTTACATTTGCAAGTTCGTATTCTCCAAGTTGATGCATCGGTAATGTTACGAAGTCACTTATTATGTCTTGAAAATACTGTGTCAGAGAGAAGATGTTAACTTTTTTTATTTAATATTGCTAAATAATGTACAGTCCAGCGTATTAATATCGAAATAAATGCTTATTCGACTTATTTTTATTTGACTACAGACTTTGTACAACTATGGTGCAAGAAAGGTTGCCTTAATTGGAGTAGGCCAGATCGGATGCAGCCCAAATGAATTGGCACAAAACAGCCCCGATGGGAAGACGTGTGTACAAAGAATAAACTCTGCCAATCAGATGTTCAATAACAAACTGAAGGCCCTAGTTGATAATTTCAACAACAATTTGCCTAATGCAAAATTCATCTATATTGATGCTTATGGGATTTTTCAGGAATTAATTGACAAACCCTCAGCTTTCGGTAATTCTTCCAGGACTTCTAGTTCGCGCTTTTCTCTTTTCAGTCGGTTCATGTATCAAACATTATTTTTTAAAAATGAATTTGGCATGCAGCAAAGAGGGTCTGGTCTGTCTTAACAATTTAAATTTTTGAACGAGATGATTCAAGATGGTAACGGTAAAGATTAACGTGTCTTTGGTTGGTTGCAGGTTTTAAGGTTACAAATACTGGATGCTGCGGAGTAGGGAGGAACAATGGCCAAATAACATGCCTTCCATCACAAACTCCTTGCAGAAATAGAAAGGAATATATCTTCTGGGATGCTTTTCATCCTACTGAAGCTGCAAATATCATTGTCGGAAGGAGATCATACAGTTCTCAAAAGGCTTCAGATGCATACCCTTATGATATTCGTCGCCTAGCTCAACTCTGAAGGCCGAGATCAACAGCTTATGCAGCAGCATCATCACCATCACCAGGGAAGAATACATTAATCTGCTAATTAATTTTTAGTCATAATTTTGAGTGAATTTTATTGTAATAGAGCTGAGAGAGAAAGTGTGTAATAAGAAAATGGACTAAAGTGTAGCAATTGTGAAAAATAAGGTGGTGAATTGATGAAAGAATTCAATTCCCACGTGTGTTTTGTTTTACTATATTCTTAGAATTGATCAATTTTCAGTTTCAGAAATGTATTAGACATCGTTCTTCTACAGTTGGAATGGGAATTCTAGTAATCAACATTTATGATAACATTGACATTTCTGTTATTAAAATTGCACAATCAGTTCCCAACTACGAAAATTGTCCAAATAGAACCTTTTATAGAAACATCAAGGCGCCATCATAACTTAGTATCACTAAGGAGTCCAGATGCCATGAAACTAGTAATGTTTGAGGTCGCTCTCCGCCACTTTCTCCCAAGATTTGAGGCTTTTGTCTTCAGTGTCTGTTTTGTACAACGCCAGACGAGATATCTGAAAGTTCAAACTGCCAATGCTCTCATCAAGGATGGAAGCTTTCTCTTGGGCTTTCTTTTTCTCCTCATCTGTTAAATCCGCATAAAGGAGGCTCAAATGTGGCAGATAAGCTGCAAGAACACTTCTGTATGTTACCAAAATGAATTGCTTGTGCACAAGTAAACAATATCGAGGAATACTGTTATAAAAAAAAAATTAGCAATTTTGAATCAATAAATAATTCCATAGGAGTTCCCCAATAATTTACAGATTTGTCAACTAATGTTAATATTACAAAGATTGCAATTTTAACAACTATTTTTTTTTTCCTGCACTTTTTTACAAAAATGATCCAGAACTTTGTTCCTACACGATTACCCTATATCATGCAAACCGAATCATTTACCACAGGAACAATATACTGATAGCATCCTGAATTATTCTCTTTTATATGTTTGTCTCTTCTTGTGTGCACGGGTGCACTCTACAACAAAAAGAATGTATCAGCAAGGACTAATGAACAAGAAAGTTAAAAGAAAAGCAGAATCTAGTGTACAATTTCATCTTCCTCTTGCCCTTTCCTCAATTGAAGAGGTTCTTTTATCAGATATTAATCACATTACATGGTCAGGCAACCATCTTCCGATTTTGCCTGAAGAGTTTTGTGGATAAGGACAAGTTCAACGAGTAGCTCAGATGGATTTATTAGGACTGGACATAGTCCGGTTCGATTCGGTTATCTTTAATCACATTACATGGTCAGGCAACAATCTTCCAAATTTTGCCTAAAGAGTTTTGTGGACAAGGACAAGTTCAACGAGTAGCTGAGATGGATTTATTAGGGGTAGATATAGTTCTGTTTGGTTCCCAATTTTCGGGTATATAGTAAGCAGAACTGTCGGTCCAAATATAATTATGGAACCGTTCGGATTTTGTTCAGGTTTTATAATTAAATTTTTTAATATTTACAATAACGCTACATTAATTCAACTAATGACATGTTCAATTTTAGTTCTTACAAAATAATGTAATCCAATTCCATGCTATTTTTTGCACTACTTTGTTGAGTTCTTCATAGATTTGATTGTTAAAATCACTGTAAGAGAAAGATAGCGAGCTCACTGCTCACAATAATAAAGAGAAGCGCAATCAAGCTTCCGATTCAATTTCTCCATAACCAAAAAAAGGACATTACAGTAGAATAAGAAAATTAGGTAAAACTTAGTCAATTTGATTAAGTTGGGCTTGATTGGAAAGTAGAAATAGGAAAATCATACTTCTGGTTCGGTTCGGGAATTTTGTCCATCCTAGAATTTATTTTATACACTTTATTTTTTAAGGTCTACTTTTCTTGTGACTCTAAATTATTCAAGCAACTTGAAAAATACAATGATACAAGTTGTGAAGATGCATAGCTTACATGTTGAGCTCTTGTAACCAAACTGATTGCTGCAGTGTGCACTCGCCTCAACCACCTGTTTTAGAGAAAAAATTACACGGTCAGTGTAAGACCAGAACTTGCATTTTGTGTGCTAAGGTAAATATATCCATAGAGAAGTATTCTGTATGAACCAAGAATGAAAAAGAAACGGGATTAATGCAAAATTCAAGTGACAGAAAATTCAGTTTCGGACCTTAATATATCGCCCCCAATGCATATTTTTCCAATTATTTCTCGTTTCTTCTGTTTGTTCCACATTGAAACCAACGCAATATACAATTACAGAGGGGAACAAAAAGCACTAAAAAAAATGATGTTTTAGAACTAAAGTCAAAATTGAACAGATTTCTTTTCTAGCTCATACCCTGCTACCGCTCATATTGCAGTCAATCTGCCTAGCCGTGTGTGGCCCAAAAACACAACCAAACACGGATTGTTACATCCTTAAAAGGGGCATCATGACTTGATCTTATCGTTAGATTATTCTATATAAATAAAGTAACAATTTATAGGTGACTTCCACAATACAAAATATAAATGATCAAATCCAGCATTTCAATGATTTCATCGAAAATAACTTGAAAATCAGCCTAATCTTTGATTGAATAAAATAGTTTTCAATTTTAAAAAACTTCTGATTCCTAAAAGAATAAGGCCAAACTATGACACTCTTCCCCACAAAATTGGGAAATATCATGCTTGAAAACAAATAATTTAACACTTGTTATGAGCCCGAATCCCACAACACACATAAAGAAAGCAAATAAATAAACCCTGAAAAAATACCTTATAATTTCTCAAAATGCATAAAAAAAAAAAAAAAAAAAATTACCTCAGGCGTCGGATGAAGCAAAAGAAAAACGCATTGGTAAAAGAAAGTTCCAGTGGCAACTTTGTCCACACTAGCATTATAAGCCTTGAGGCCCTCACAAGCCATCTTAAACATGTCGATTGCCTCACTCTCCGTTAAAGAAATGGCCCCGACGACGGTCACGTGAGGTTCAAACTCCGGTCCACCAAACTCCGATCTGAGGCCCTCCATCAGCTTTTTCAGCCTGGGCCTCACGTCCTCTGATGGAAGCGCCCACACCGAATAAACATCTTTCTTGATCTCTTTTTGTTCAAGTACATCGGGAGCTGTAGTCTCCATGGAGATTGAGAAGATGACAAAAGAGAAACCCAGAAATCCAAGAAAGGCTAGAAAACGAAACAAATGAAGTTCAAGGGACATTCACGGAGACGTGGGGTTGTGTTAACGAGGAACCCATGTCTCAAGATCGGATTTTTATTGGACTTTCTGTCGATTATTTTATGAGTAATGCTCCTTCCGGATCGTGGCAGTGGGAGCAGTGGTGGTGGTGAGCTGGCGGTGAAGTGAACCAAATTGTTCGGTTCCCATAAGAATGGGTCCCACCACTCTTTTAGTTTACTATTATTATCTTTGGAAAATACTTACACCAAGCACAACCCTCTATCTTTTGTGCTGCACTAAATTATTGGTTGAATTGGTAGCATCAGGCGACCCTCCAATAAGGAGCCGTCATGTGTACATTATGGACACCATTATGACGTCCATAATGTACACTAAGCACAACCCTTTATCTTTTGTGTTGCACTAAATTATTGGTTGGATTGGTAGCATTTTCCGATTAGTTTTGGACCCTGCTAGATGAAGGGCCACGTAAGCCCGCCACATCGCCCCAGGTTTGAACAGCTATACTCATTAGTTTTGGACCTTTTTTTTCAAAAGTAGATTATGCTATGTTTGGTACACATTAACAGGGTGTTTGGTAGAGATTAAAATCGAACTAAAATTAAAAAATTAGTCGTTATTATTGATTTTTATTAGACTAGTAGGACCCAATAACGACTATATTTTCTATTTTAATTGAATTTTAATCGCTCTCAAACAAGTCATAAAATTTTCATTTTCATTCTTCTACTCATACAATTTTCAATAAAATAATATATCTCATCACATCAATAACTTTTCCTTCTTTTTCATCCACGTATTACCCATCAATCTAATATTTCAAAATACATTTTTCCAAAATAATATGGCTCAAACACACCCTATATGTTGAGAAAATTTCACCGCTGTTTGGTACACATTAAAATTTTCATTTTCATTTTTTTTATTTATTTTCAATCACACATTTTTCAATAAATTAATATTTTCATCATATTAATAACTTTTTTTTTTCAACCATATATTTTTCATCAATCTACTATTCCAAAATACATTATTTCAAAATAATGTGGCTCAAACACACCTCATATATTATTTCATACTAAAAAAGAATAGTTTATTATTTTAAAAATAATTAATTAAATATATATGTTGCAATTACGTATTTATAGGTAAAAATTTGTTTACCGATCACAAATTATCAAATTAATCGTCACAAATTATTTTTTTAATTACAAATCAAAAAATTTATAAGTTACCATTTATTTTGAAAAACGCAAGTTCGACCCTAACAATACATAGAGAGGGTGAATAGGTATTTAATGCAGAATTAAACAGCAACAAGTAACTTTTAATTCCTATTTAAATGGTTAATCAAACAATCCAATTTTCCTATGTTGAATTACCACAGTTAGAATGTAATAAACAGTAAAACATAAAACAGTAGAGAACACAAGAATTGTTCACAGAGAAACCCAACTGGGAAAAGCTCCGGGCGTTTTGCCAGTCAATCCACTATAAACGATTCAACACTTACAGTCTACCAGACTAAACGACACGAACTATTTGATCTCTTGACTGCAGTTTCAACAACTCTCCTGAATTCTGTGCTTCCCTACACCAATTCCAGCTGCAATAACCAACGCTCTCCTGGAACTCCGCTATCTTGCAGCAGCCCCTAACTTGGTAGAATCCTCTATCTTATGTGGATAACGAAGAACAACCCGTTCTTTACAGACTGGAACTCCAGTCGCCTTTCTCGATTTTCAGCACTTTCTGACAGATATGTAGGAAGTGGCGTTTGGTATTTGGATGTTGAATCTGATATTTTTCTGACCAAAACACTCAAAAAAGATGAAGGTTGAAAGAAGTAATCAATAGATCTCTCACAGATGAAGCTCTCTCAATTATCAATTTTAAGAAATTCATTCTAAATGTGTTCTGGTATTTATAGGTAAGTCAAGAAAACCATAGGCCAAGTAAAAAGTCTTTAAAATGCGAAAATTAAATTTTCCGTATAAAGTTGTCGCTCGCGAGATGCTAGCGACAGGCTGTCGCTCGAGCGAAGGAGGGACGACGGTCTAGCAACAGTGTTTCTGCTTTTGTAGCTCAAGCCATAACCTGGCGACAGTTCAGCGAAAATCTACGCCGTTTTCTCCTTTATTCCAAACTCGAAACCCTAGTCCTATTCAACTAACTTTTGCACATTACTCCTTGAACTTTCATCAACTATCAATTTAAGTCATTTTGTCTACAGAATAAGCTAATTACAAAATCAACTAAAACTTAACATATTTATCAATTACAAATCACAAATTTTATAGGTCACAACTTATTAAACAACCCCTACTCCCACTCTCACTCCAAAACCACCAGCACCACCTTGCTAGTATCCCCACAGGACCATTGTACACAAAATAAACCACCATCGCCGCCACAGCCACAACCATCTCTTTCTCCATCAATACTACACCACAACCACCACCCCCTACAAAAAAAATCCACAAATCCGTCGCCACTACCGCTGCACACTACTAACACTGCCTGCACCACCCCCAAGAAAACCACTACAAAATATGTCGCAAAGTCACCACCGACAAAACATTGGAGAAGAGGGGCAAAACGTCGAAAAACCAACATGGTAAGGCAATAGCGAAAACCCGAAAACCTTCGCCGCTAGTTGCCATGTCGCAGAAGCAATAAGACACTGTGATCCCATCGTAGAATCCATGCAAACTCAACGCTGGGGAAACCAATGGATCCGTGCGCAGTGGCGTCAACACTGCACTACGCAAGCGGCGGCTGTGCCTCCGATGCTGGGCCTCAACGCCGATGATGCCATGTCCCCATATATGGTCTGTTGCCGGAGAAGAGAAAAGGGAAATGATGAGAAAAGAAAAAGGGGAAAAGATTTAGGGTTTGGGCTTATGAGATAGGGTGGGTTGTGGGGTAGGATGGTAACATCTGAATTTTGAAGTTGAAACTTAAAAAATATGATTGAGTGTAATTTCCACTTATATTTTTTTGTCGTTTAACTTCAATTTACCTCAATTCAACTCTTTGATCATTTACCTTTTTCAAGTCGATGGCCGATTCGATTTTCAAAACATTGATTGTAAACTACAAAAATCGAATTTTAATTCGGTTCTAACATTTTTTTTAATATAATCTTAATTAAATAAATCATCAACTTAAGGATATTTAAAACTTCAAAAAAAAAAAAAAAAGAGTTTACAATTTTTGCCTCTTAAAACAAAAATGAGAAATTTCACTGTTTAGATTTCTACAAAAATCGAATTTTAATTCTATTTTAACCATTTCTTAATAATCTAAATTAAATAAAACCGTCAAAATAAATTATACAAATTAATATATATTCAGGATATTCACGGCTTAGAACAGAAATGATAAAATAAAAACAGAAACTTCATTTGTTATATTTTTTTTATGAAGTGTAGAAAATATTGAACTGATCATTTCTGGTCTAGTTTATGTTATCACAATGTATGGTTACTAACTTACTTGGATCATTAGGATTTTTTTAAAATCCTAGAAAAAATTAAAAATTTGTTCTAATAGTTCGTATTCTCAATTTCAATAACTAACATTTGAAAATAATAAATATACTCAAAAATGGAATGAATTGATTGATTGGGGGTTCGATTCTAGTTCTATTGTACTAATTCTTTTGCCCACTCCTAAAATCATGATCTTTCTTGTTGAAAATTTGCAGTCTAATTGATTGGGTTGCAATAATCTCAAAATATGCTCCCCCACGGTTAAATAATTTGGATCAAGTATCAAAATTATGTTAGTTTGACCCTCATTTTATTGTGAAAATAAGTTTTGTAGTAGTTATTATTATTATTATTTTTTAAGAATGTGTGATTAAATAGTAAGAATTTTTTTTAAATTTACTTGAAAATTATTTTATTGAAAGAATGCATAGTTAAAAATAATTTCGAAGAAAATTGGAGCTCAAACAGGTTAAAAAGAGAAATTTGTACCTAGTTTCCAATCGGCCTTGGTCCATGACCATGAGTACTAGTTTTTCAAAATTGTACTTTGGATCAATTATCAAAATTGAAACATGCTATATGTACAATCATTAGTGGGTTGTAATTTGTAACAACTCACTCACATTAGTGTGTTCCTCAACTCAATTAGTAGTACTTTTAAAGTTCACTTCTTCCCCCACATTACTAGTGAAAGAGAAAATGTAAAGACTACCATTAAATCAGTCATATTTTCGACTTTCAATTTTGAGTTTTGAATTTTGTGTTTTGAGTGTTCATTTTGAGATTACTGCAACCCAATCAATTAGACCGCAAGATTTTCTAGAACAAGAATTTAACACCTCCCAAGTAATTTACCAAAAACCAAAGATCGCATAATTCGAAATTCATCCCAATAATAATTAACAAAAAGAGAGAACCCACATCTTTTATTTCCAAGTGCTTAATAACAGAAAACAAAAGCAAAGCAAATTAGGGCATATAATTATCATGGAAATGGCGCCCTCAATACCATATCCGTCTTCTCTACGTCAATAGCAAAACCCTTGCCTGTCTGCATCCAGTAATCCGCATAAGAATTTGTCATCTCAGGTATTGCTATATCTATTCTGCTTGTTTTCAGTTCTTCAGATGATATCTTGTAATTATCATCCCTTTTCTTAACTAAATCCACCATGCCCACGTTCACACCTTGTGGAGACATCATCAGTGCAGGTGCACCAAGGGGAAGCCTATCACCTGCATTTATCACATCAAGAACTAACTCTCGTATTGTATCAAATACAAACCTCCTTTTTTCCTCATTAAAAGTTACTAAAATATCGATTAAATCGTTCAAGAGGCTAAAACATTGGTGGTTATTTGTGTTCACCTCTTCAACCTTTTCATTACTTATAGAGTGGTTTCAATGAGATATATATCAAAACGGAAATAAGTCATCCCAGATGACAGTAGAGTTTGATTAGTTATTAGCAATTACAAATTTTGCCAAACATGCACAGCTCAGCCAAAATATATGACAGGAATACAAAGAGAAAACCCACCTCTGTCAACTTGCCATGTGCACCAAAATTTGCCGTAACTCCTGGCTAAATCTCTGAGTTCAGGCTTCTGAATCATCTCTGGAACACGAGGATTCACCCACAGCCCTGATGTAATCTGGACAAAAATAAAGGGCTTCAGATATCAAGAGAATCAGTATTATTGTTTTTCTAATAATCCATATGAAGGTAACCTAAAAGCAAGAAAAAGAAGAGGAGACCTCGTAACCATGTGAATGCCAAAGCTTCTGTTCCTCCGGACCAAGAGTTTCAAAGATCCTATCCGATATTATATACTCAACCCCTGTACAAAGATAACAACGCAAATTCCACCTTAAACATAAAACTCTACAGAGATATCTGTAAGACATAGGGTGGGGGCCAAGTTTTACCGATTAGCCGTCCATTGGGGCCATCAGAATCATAAACAGCACACTGGAGGAAATCTTGATTGCGGCGGCTAACATAGTGATGAGTCTCGACTTGGCGAGTCATATCATGGCTATATGATGCGAAAGTGCAAACATGCTGGCTCATCTGCTTGATTGGTTTCAAGGATTGCATCATTTGAGCCCCTTTGTCGATTATATGCTGCCCCACAGTCATTGGCTTCCCCGGTGGCATGGAGCCGTCGCCGGGAGGCATTTGACCTGGGGTTTCGTCGCTTGAGGCCATCTCTTCTTCTTCTGATCTGATGGTTTGCAGTTTTTAAGGGAGTGTAGAGGTTGTAGATAAACCCATTACTAGTAGAGCCTGTACAACGTGGATAGTTTGTGTTGATCCCACGTATGCATGATCATTGTTGAGGTGGCCGAATTTGCTGAAAACAGGCGTCATCAGTTACACACAGCCACACAGGATTTGACTGTCTCTCTTTTTTCCTCTTAGGACTCACACTTCATTTTAAGCGTATATGTGATAACTTTGATACAAAATGATGTATAAATTTTTTCAACTATTATATTAATAAGGAAAATACAGTGAATATTTCTAGTTTATAAGCATTAATATGGTATGTGTTGACCCCAAAAAATGGACTCAACAGATGCCGGGCCCACTCCTGCCACGTCAAGTGTTGATCCGGCGCGTTTCTACCGGAATGAAAACGGCAGTTAGGTTTGAATGAACGCGGGAGGCACTTTCCGGCAAGAGACAAAATTGTTCAGG
>CAIGRF010073645.1:0-17146 GCA_903798235.1 Fraxinus ornus | reverse complement strand
GAGAGAGAGAGAGAGATTTGGAATCCTGTAATTACTGAAAATGAAATTTAAAATTAATTATAATAAAGATGCACAATCTTTATAGACAATGTTTTCAGCCTTTAAGGAATAAATCATCAAACGGGTAAAAGAATCATTTAATACATTGTACTAGTCTACACTGAATTTACTATGTTACTCTCAACGCTTCCCCTCAAGCTAAACGTGGTTGAGGGTACTACCTTTAGCTTGCTTCTGATTCTATTGAAGTTAGTGGTGGCAACGAGCCGAGCCGAGTCGAGCCCGAGCTGGAAAAAAAAAGCTCGAGCCGAGCCCGAGCTTTTTTAGGCCGAGCTTTTTTTGGCCCGAGCCGAGCGGAGCCGAGCCCGGCCAAAAAAAATGAGGCTCGGCCCGAGCTTTCTGCCCGAGCCTTAGCGGGCCAAGCCGAGCCCGAACCGAGCCAGCTCGGGTTTTATTTTATTTTTATGTCAAATCTACATTTTTTACTTAAAAAACTTAAAATTTTTACAATTTTTACATGTTATAAATTAAATAAAAAAAGCTCGGGTCTAGCTCGAGCTTTTTGTGCCGAGCTTTTTTTGGCCCGAGCCGAGCCGAGCCGAGCCCGACAAAAAAAAATGAGGCTCGGCCCGAGCCTCGGCTCGTTGTTACCGAGCCCGTGCCGGGCTCGGCTCGAGCTTTTTCCGAGCCGAGCCCGAGCCGTCCGAGCCTGCGAGCTTTTTTGCCATCCCTAATTGAAGTGAAGAGCTGAGAGTGCCTTGGTAAGAATATCTGTTGTTTGATCTTGAATGGAAAGTGTCTAACCTGAAGTTATCTTTCAATAACTTTTTCCCTCACAAAATACATATCTAGCTCCGTACGATTTGTTCTTGAATGAAGTACTGTATTGGCAGATAGAGCAACTGTACTTTGATTATCACACCATATCAATTGTGCCTTTCTTTGTAAAACTTCTTAGAGCCTGTTTGATAGGGCTACTAATTAGATTAAAATTGAAAATATGGCCGTTGTTGGGTTCCACTCGTCTAATAAAAGTCAACAATAACGACTAGTTTTTCAATTTTAATATGATTTTAATCTTTACCAAACACCCTCTTAATACGGTTTGAATCTACAGAATTTTACAGTTGTACAGGCCAAGCTTCGACAATTCTGCTTCCATTGTTGATCTCGAGATTGTTGGTTGTTTCTTGGAGCTACATGAGATTAAGTTTGCTCCAAGATAAACACAATAGCTCAAAGTGGACCTCCTATCATCTGGATTGGATGCCAAATTTGAAAATCCTATAATGTGTAGGTTCTCTGGTCTACTTGACAACACACAATACTCAACTGTTCATTTTAGATATCTAAGTATCCTTTTGACAACTTTCAATGTGTGTCGAGAGGATTCTGCATAAGTTGAAATACCTTGTTGACACTATAGGAAATCTCTGGTCTAGTGATTATAGCATAGTGAAGAACACCAACAATAATCCTGTAGAATGATGCATTTTCAATTGGATCACCGATCTTTGAAGAGAGCAGAGCATTGGAGGTCAGTAATGTACTTCCCCTGACTGAGATGAGAGAGCCACTCCCAGTCAAATTGACCTCAATACTAAGAAAATATTGCATAGAACCGAGGTCTTTTAAGGCAAAAGCTTGATGTAGAGAGATTATCACATTTTGAACTTCTTGGGCATCACTCCCAGTAATGATGATAATGTCAACATAGACGAAGATAAAGATACAAAAATAGGGCTTGAACAATACGAAAAGAGATGAGTTTGCCTTGGAGTTAATGAAACCAGTAGTAATCAGGACCAGTTAGAGCTTATCGAACCAAACTCGAGGAGCTTGTTTAATAAGACCATAAAGAGCCTTTTGGAGCTTGCAAACTTGATATTCAGCAGTTGGTTGTTCGAACCCAGTCTGTTGAAGCATATGAACATTCTCTTCAAGAGTTCCATTCAAGAAAGCATTGTTGATACTGAGTTGTCTTATGCACCATTTTTTGCACAGTGCAGGGATCAGAATAGTACATATGGTCACTGGTTTTACAATTAGGACGTACAATCTATATAGAAGATGTTTACAGCCTGTAAAGAATAAATTATCAAACGGAAAAAAGTCCTTTAATACATTGTACTAGTCTAAACTGAATATACTATGTTATCCTCAACAGTAAAACGTGGACATCCATATCATTTATTCAAGTTGGTGTTTCTGAAATTTTTTATCTAAAAATTGTTAAAATTGCTAGCTCGTGCAAGTGCAGCTTTTTAAGGTTCTTTCAGATGTGATATTTCCTCCCACCTTTTTGGTGGACCTCACATCTGATATTTGTTGGGAAGTTTCATTTGGAATGAAAGAGTAACGTCTTGAAATTATGTAAGCTAGCTTATCATTAACTGTTGTTTTATTAAACAATATGAAATCATTAAATTGAATGGCATGGAAAACTGCCTGTCAATGGTTAGGGGCTTTATTAGTTTTCTAGTTCTTTCCACCTCTTATATTTGACTTTGTGAGTAGTGTTTGTATCTGCTCGCTACGGTTAAATTTTGTGAACAAAAGGATTTAACTTGCAATTAGTGGAAATGGAACTGCAATTGTGTTACCGTATGAAAATTAATTATCCGGTTGCATGATAAAGTGAAGAATCTAGCACTTCAACCACATAGCAGTCTTACTCTTAACATCATTTTAATCATGGTTTCCAACATTATTATAACTGACAGGATGACGGTAAGCCATTTTGGAGACTTGTTGTTTCAGAAGCCACTGGTTGCGACAGTGATAACTATTTTGATGAAGTATACAAGGTGAATTTTTTGAGGTTAAGCTGTTCAAATAAATCGTTGCATCAAAATTCTTATTGCGTTGCACGAGAACTATTGAAGAATGCATTTATTCTGATACTCGTGAAACATACTAGAAATTGAGTTCATCAGCTTGTAAGTATCTCATCTATTGTATTTGCTTTCATCAGTACTATGCAAATGGTGATGCATGGCATCTTCCAGATGGAGCTTATGAAACAATGTCGCTTCTGAAAGATTCTGGAGGTCATCAAGTATCTTCTTGAACTGTTATATGTGAAATATTTAAATTAAATATTGATTTCTTTATTTCCCTTGTTTTTACTTATAATACGGATAAATGCGCAGTTAAACTGGCCGTTGTTTCCAATTTCGACACCCGCTTGAGGAAGCTACTTAAGGATCTGAATGTGTTAGATCTGTGAGCATCAAGATCTTCTGTGTTTATGCTTTTCTTTTACTTTCAGTAATTGTTTAATCCGATATTAGTAATTGAGTGCTTGTGCATTTTATTCTTAAAGACCATGAATTTATTTTTGCAATAATCTTCGTTAAATCCACTTTCATTTGTTGGTGGTTGACGATCAATTGACATGTATATGGAAGATGGTACATCCATCAGAAATGTTTTCTTTTTCTTATCTTTCCTCTGAGGAATGTGGTACTCCAAAATATCCATTCCTTTAACGTGGATGCAGAAAAGAGCCAAGTAAATCCACAAACTACATTCATTAGTCTTTTATTGTTTCTTTTGGATTAGGTTTGATGCTGTCATCATATCCTCAGAGATTGGATATGAAAAACCAGACGAGAACATATTTAGAGCTGCGTTAGGTACGTGTTAAAATACCAAGATCCTTTACATGAACATTGCTAGTGATCTTCTATTATTCGCAGTTCATCTTCTACTTGTTTTAGAGATAGCTTGGCCAACCAACCAGGCAGTTCTTCACTTCAGCATGCTTGTCTAAGCTTAAAAATAAGTAAATGTAACCTAAAAAAGTATATTTTTGGTTTCCAAACATTGCTAACTTACTTTTTTCTCGCTTTTAAATTAAAAAAAAGTTAGTTATTTTGAAAATACGAACCTTACTGTTGAAATAAATAACTAACTTTCAAGTTTGATACATAATTAAAAAAAAAAAAAAAAAAAAATAATCCTATTTTAAATCTTGCTTATGTATTCTAAGTAGACTTGCAAGTAAATTTAAGCCTAGCTCCATTTACTTTTCACTTAGTTACGTACTTGCAGAGTTTATTTGGATGTACTTGTCACAGACTAATACTCTTCATATAACAATACGGTGAAATAGAGTCATCTTAGAAATTTAATATTGGCAATATTGTAGATCAAATCTCTGTAGATGTCAGCAAAGCAGTTCATGTTGGAGATGATACAAAGGCTGACAAAGCAGGGGCTAACGCTGTTGGGATTGATTGCTGGTAGGTTAACTGTGTTATAGTACTCTCTATATGCGCTAGTTAATTTCATTCATGGCCAACAAGTGGCACTATGATCAAATGTTGTTACATCACCATTTGAATTCAATCACATTCCCATCTCAATTTTGTACCTACGGATATAAGAGGGTTTTACGAGGCTCTATTTTCGTCTTCAAACTCGTTGAACAATACAGAAATTCAGAATATGTAAAAATCAAAACATAGCTTGTGGTTTGACAGTTAAGTTAATATGGATATGCAGGTTATGGGGCGTTGATGTCAAAACTTTTGCAGATGTACAAAATCGCATCCTTTTGCCAGAGCCATAAATTTTGAGGATGTAGACATTGCAGTTCAGTAATTATTCTTGGTACTGTTTCCTTGGCGGGTTTTATATTCATGACCTTGTTCTTTTCGATGAGTTTTTGACAGCTCAATGAAAAACTATTTTTGGTACACATTAGGACACTACAATAAGTAAGATTTTATCTTCTTTTCTGGGACTGCATCTGTATACTCCACCCTTCCAATTGAGCCATCAAAAGTCGAGGGATGTATTTTAAAATACAATGGTCTTGGACTAAATCTTGTTCAAGTTTATGGATCACGTTTTCTGTTTTTTCTTTTAATTATATATGTTTGGTTGCCTGCCAGTTTTTGCTGGATACTTTGCCAACCATGCTGTAGAAGGCAAGCAAAAATGGATATGCATAAAAAACAAGAATTATTAGAGAAGGTGATTAATGAATAGTTGCTTTATATCCTTATTCACAGGCTCCATGATTGTGTATAAGCCATTGGTGTAAATTAACAAATTTGTTTCAGAATATTTGTTCTTATAACATATTGATTTGGCCCCATAAGTGGGTCCAAGCATGTTGCCAATGGAAGCAGAATTTCGTATTTCTTCTATAGAATCTCATAATTGTTCTCGAGCAACTAGAACGAAATTCTTTAATCAGAAAGACTTCGGTTCACATATAAGATTTGGATAAAAGCACTTGTACATTCTCTTGTTCACATTGTGGTTTACACTCCATTGAGTTTCAAATTGAATTGGGCAGAAATATGTGTTTTTTTGAAAACTGTTCAATGATATCAAGACACGTGGCACATTGTCAAACTTGTTGTCAAAGAAAATGTACATGTAGCATGATTCATAAGATTTTGCAATTCAATTATAGATGATGGAATCATCAAACATTTGTCCTCCTCGAAGAGTTCCCCTGTACTTGCATCTGATCAACATGCAGTAGGCCCTAAAAAATTTAATGAAAATCTTAATTTCTCCGGATTGCTACAGCTTCTCTAGCTAAATTCTCACTAGGACAAATATTTAAAGGAAAACAAAAAAAAGACAAACACACCTGCTCAAACATGATAAACGCTGCATGTATTCATGCTCTTTGAAATGAGCATTCATAATTCACTGAACTCTTTAGGTCTCGCTTATCGTTCTACCATTAACACTCCAACCCGGGATGTGAGCTCCACCGAACAAGAAAAACAACCCAAGAAAAGGATTTACAGTTTCCAGTCGACAGAAAGATAATGTTGAAAAGTTTGCTGTAACGACTGCTTGCCTCAAACTACATCGCAGTTTGAATGTTGTGTTTCTCGCATACTCTTGTTCCGTTTTCAGCCCACCACTTCTCGGCCTGGTCTTCTGTGAAATGTTTACGACTGTAGAAAACCACAAAAATGTTCACTCATTGGCAAGAATCAAAGAGATATTAAAAAAGATTACCTGAAACGAACTCGTATCAGTTCGTTGACACCATTTTGCAAGGAGACCAGAGTCAGGTACACGCCCATTTCATCTTGTATTATCCGCTCTGACTTCTGCACTTTGGTTCCATTAGATAGGGGTGAAGGGGTTGACCTGTCACTCGACTCAGTTTTAGGAGAGGTTATGCTGGTAATACTGCTTCCATTAGATAGTCGACCAGTATTGTTCATCATTTGCTCAGCCTTGGAGTCCAAGTTGCTGCATGCAATATGCTCTTTAGGCACTCTTTCAGCCATCTCTTTTAACTGCCAGCAAATTGAACCATGACACTATTAGATTCTATTCAACCATTACAAAAATCAGAGGTTTCCTTGTAAGTAACCCATATAGCCAGATGACAGGAAGGACATATGATCATTAAAAGGTAGAAACATGAAAATAAGAGGCAATCTTATGCAATCCAACAGGATCTGAAGAAATTCTTCCAGGCAACATTAGTTGCCGTAAATTAAAAGCAAATACAAGACGTGCAGATTTTTTTGTGGAGGAAATGCATTAGATGTTGTGTATCCATCTAGCACCAAAAAGTCATTTTCACTAGTCTGGGCCTATACTATAATCTATATATTTAGGCAAAAGTGCAGGTCAACACTATCAAACTAATTAAAGTTACTTGTTGCATGTGAAGCGGCGTTTTTACTAGTAAGAAATGTGTTACTCCTGCAATCACTGGGAAACCATGAATCGAAGGCTGAGATCCTGACCCTCTCATTACCGTATTTGAGGATGTCTGGTCCTCTATATTGTACCTCCGCTCAAAATACAAAATAAAATTTTCTGTTTCTATCAATAGACAAATGTGACAAGAGCATAGACCGTATAGGAAACAAGATGGATATAACTTGTAAGAAACTACGGTAACGGGCCTAAATTTTGTGTAGACGGCAATGACTTAATAATTCATTCATACTTGTGCTCATAGAGCGTTAATGTCTACATGTGACATGAATTACATCCCTCCATAGCAGGTCCTACTTTTCATGAGGATCGGATTGGACCTTTTATGTTGCCAGTATTAAACTTAAACAAGGTTTGGGTCACATTTCAATTGGTGATCATCCAGAAAGTTCCACAGTCAGACTAGATCACTAGATGCCCAAGAATAATTTCCTGGAAACTAACCCATAAGGGAAACCACTTGGCCAACTATTTCTATGAAAAATATACCTTTAAAAGCATTTTGAAAAGAAAAACGTACTGAAATTTTGAACATAGAACAACAATTTACCTGTGCTGTCAGCGACTTGATTACTTCTTTTGCAGCTTTGCTTTTTTCAGCCTCATCAGCTGCATATGCAGTCACCTCTTTAAGTTTCTTTGATTTTTTTTCCAGTTCAGCTTCAAGAAGGTGGGATTTTTTAGTGAGTTCTTCTACCTAAAAAAATATTCAGTCAGGTTCTAAAAAGTAAAAGGTAAACAAACAGAAGGCAACAATTAATATTTGTTTCCAATGATGTATGCAGGATATTTAGGGTGTTTGAATTGGGATGGGGGTGTTGGAATGGACACTTTTGGATGCAACAAATGACCCATTCCCAACAATCCAGAAAATAGCAATCACGCAGCAATTTTACACTTCCGAACATATTAAAAAAATGCAAGCTATTTATGAAGTCCATGCAGAATTTTGACACAAGTTCAATATAGCACAATGCTTTAATATGAGAAAAGAAACATTAATGAAGTCCAGATTAAAGAAAAGTGCATGCCAACATGTCTATAGTATTTTCTGCATCTCCAAACAGGCTTACCTGTGCCTTTAAATATTTAACCTCCTGACTTAGACTATCATTAGTACTCTTTATATCCTCAGTAGTTACTTCTGATGTGCAAACTGATGTATATGGTAACGCTGTGGTAGACCTCAGAGGGCTTGACTTTCCTGGAATAGGAGATGGTGACCGAGAAACCATTCGGGAACTAGGAACAGAAACCAAAGTCAAATTCTTAGAATTTCCAAATGGGCTAACAGTAGATTTTGACGAAATGCTAGCCCTATGAATATTTTCATTCTGGGGAGGGAACACACGGCTATCGTTCGATTCATATCTCGTGTTATATGAGGAACTCCTTTCAGATTTGAATGAGTCAACAGAAGAGAGTCTTGAAATATTTCCAGGTAAACGAGAAGTCCCAGACTCCTTCTCTGTTGTTTCAATGGGCTTATACAGTGTACCTCCACTTTTAACTTTAGGAATTCGAGGAACAGATCCTGGATCTATCGCCTTCTGTAATTTGTTGAAACAATCATCACAGACACGATATGGCTTATTCGTGTTTGGGGCTAAGGAGGCTTTAAGGGACTTCCTACTGCTACATGCTTTGCAAAAAACAAGTCCGCAGTTGTAACAGTTGTGACGTATTCGTCTGAAATTAAAAGGATTATGACAACCTGAGCACTTGGAATTATCAGCACTAGATAACCATTTATGACGACATATAACAGCAGTAAAATTTGAACCACAGGCCACACTTTTTGCTCGTTTATCTTTTAGAAAGTAGACAAGAGTAGGTGTATCCCGGTCATCATTATCGCCATGCCCGAGTTGCCCATCTGAACCCTTTCCCCAGGTATAAACTTCTGCCTTTGATGTCAAAACTGCAACATGATGTGAACCACAAGCAATCTCTTCCACAATACTGTCTGCAATTTTACCTTCTATGCAAGTGGGAGTCTTTCCACTGGCTACAGGATTCAGCAGCCGACCATAAACATTACTGCCCATGGTATATACTCGTCCTGATGTTGTCAGAGCAACGGTAAGGTTGTTCCCACATGCTACCTCAGAAAAGCTTACGTCGACCAATGAATCTATACATTCAGGAACTAGTCTTGATTCATTATCACCATGCCCAAGCCGCCATTTATCCCCGTTGCCCCAGGTGAACAGCTTTCCAGATAATGAACCATCAGATTCTCCATAGTTAGAAGATTTACTCGTTACTTCAACAATTGCTGCAGTGTGCCATACACCACAAGCAACCTTCACTGTCCGCAATCCCTTTAAAGTTTCCACTTCTCGTGGAATATTGGTGCCACTACAATTTCCATGTCCCAGTGCACCAAAAGTTCCGTCTCCAAACGTAAACAACTGGTTTGCATATGTGATCAAAGCCGTATGCCAAGGCCCACATGAAACAAATGACACATGTAACCCCTCAATGAGACCACCCACTTTTTTGGGGATCCAGTGACTAGCTTCACTTCCATGTCCAAGCAAACCACAGTAATGAGAACCATCACCCCAAGAGTATAGATCGCCAGAAAGTGTAACAGCACAAGTGTGATATTCACCACATGCAACCTTCTCAACGTTCACGCCACAAAGCGTTTCGATGAGCTTGGGGTGGGAAACATCAGCTTCAACTCCATGCCCCAGCCTCCCTCCAATCTCTTCTCCCCAGGTGAATACCTCCCCATGTTTAGTGACTAAAACTGCATGTCTATCACCACAAGAAATACCATGTACATCAAGTACAATAGTTGATTCTAATGCCTTAGGCAAGAGAGCGTTAACCTTGGTGTTAGATGATCTATGAACTCTAACCACACCACCGCCTACCACCCCATCACCAGTACCTTCTCCCCAAATGAAAACATCACCCAAGCTATCAAAATCTTCATTACAGGAACCTTGACTTGATGAACTTACAGCACTGGATAGACTCACCCGAAATGTATCGCCTCCAGAACTTCGGCCATTTGAGTTGTCTACAGCCCCAGCTGGCAGTGAGTTGATAGAATATGTAATGGATTCTGCTCGCGTAGGGCTCTTAGCTGTCGCAGTGTATGTAATGATATCGGCAAATGCTTTTCCCCATCTGCTTTGAGAAAGATTCTCAGATAGTTGGGTATCTCCTTGATCCTGAGGTAACTAAATTAGACAGAAGAAAAAGAGGAAATTAAAATGGAGAAAGAAGAAATTCACTAAGACGGATTTGTTTATAAAGAGAAGAATAAGATACTATAACTCACAAAAGAAAAACTTGATGGGGAGACCCTCCGACCACGTGGACTATCTGATGATGTACTTTCACTTTTTGCCTCCTTTTTTATTTTCCTGTAGCCACCACGTGCAATTAGAGCTTTTAAACCGACAAACCAAACCTCGGCTTCGTCCTTATCTTTACATATCTGTCAATATTTTGTAGTGGAATTAGACAGATTATGAGAGAGAAAGCCAATATGGTGGGTGCATCCACATGTTTTGCAGTGCACATTTAACTCAATAAGAAGTTAAGAACCAGTCAATAAACTCACCAAATCCAAGGATCTGTCGCTATATATGAGAGAAAATGATTGGTATTCCTTCTCAGGTCGAGGATACCGCTGAAATATTGCCTGACAAAAGAAAATGGCTATGATGTTAGTCAAATGTTTCAAATTTTAATATCATTAACATGGTAGTGAAGAAGAGATTGAACTCAAAGAAATTGCATTTAAAATGAATATTCCATGTAACTCTAGTTATGTTAAAGTAATGACCACCAAAATTTCCATGCACTGCTCTAAGTGCATCTTGTTATATTATCTACGTTACTTTAATGTCAAATGATGTGAAACCATATATTAATCAATATATCACGACTCTTATACTAGGTCTCCACGTAAATTTTCTCCTCCAGATTTTCCTTTTGTTTTTGCTGCTAAATTTAGAAAAGAAAATCGCGAAAATTTTATTTAAAGAAAAGCATAAATTCAAGAGACAAAGAGGTCCAAATGGGAAAGCAGATTATAAGGTAGAAAATATATGACATTCCAGGTGGATTATCTTTCCAGCTCCTATAGGAAAAACAAATCCAGTGAATTACGTAAACATAGAAATCTTTCTACTTCAACGCCTCTACAATGCACCAACTCATGAGGAAAAGAAACATCTCTTAAAATTGGACAAAAAGTTCAGCATACTTACAGTACGCTGTCCAGGAATTATCCTAGAAACATGACGTAGCTCAAGTTGTTTCTCATCTTTGCCATAGTACCATATCAATGTAGACTCGTCCTACAATTTATCAATCAAACTAATTAACTAAAATGAAGAACATTAAAAAAGCGTAATTGTATTCAATAAGAAAGAATAAGTTCTCCAAAGCTACTAATGAATGACATAGGATGACATGCTAAAAAATTTCAATTTGGTGGTTCTAATTCATTCAAAAAGTTAAAACTTGGTCACAATCATGTACTAATAAGATCATCAACATACTATCACTTACAGCATAAAAAATACTTATCACAAGACAACTTACAGCAAAAATTCGGGATGACCAGAATCACAGATGACACTATAACTTACAGTGGAAAGTCGAAATGGGCAAAACTTCGGCTTCCCTCTCCGCCCATACTTCAGCAAGTAGGATCCTTTCTTAAGAGCTGTAATGGCCTAAAGACAAACACTTTGTAAGCATATAAATTCCTACCGAAATGCCTAACACAACATTTCAGTACTTATTTCCTCAAAGAAATACAAAGAATTTGTGTGAACACAATACTTCTAAGACAGATGCAGCATATGATTGCAATGACTAATGAAAGACACAGTGAATCTTTAGTACCTGATCAATGTCCCTTTCCACGAGACTAGGCCTCTGCAAATCAGCCATTCAATTTGTGATATAACTTGGTGCAAAAACCCAGCAATTAAACCAAAACCCATTTGAACAATCACAAAATGATGCCCTTTCTGTCCTATTCTGCCCCATATAACACTACCCTCGAACTTCAAAATTCAATTTTTTCATCTACCCCATTGTAAAATCCACAAAAAACAGAACCCGCAAAAATTTCTCACTTCTTGAGACAGAGAATCACAGCCCGCCTAAATGTTTACTCAATTCATCCAAGATTCTATTAGACTGGATTCAAATAAATGATCTTTGATCACTGAAACAGCTGAAATCACTTCTCAAAGAGAATTTATAACCCTAAGAAAATATTTCCTCAATTTCTTTCACATGCATGCATAAGCATTCAAAAAAGTTGAGCCCATTGGTGTTATAACAAGGGGAGTTGATTGCAAAGATCTAATTTTTCAGAAATTCAAGAAATTATGCAGGAGATAAAATTAAGAAGGGGGTATCGGTCTTCTTTTGAGCTCAAATGTAAAATCTTCAGCCACAAATAGACATAGAAAAAGCCCTCTTCAAAAGAAAAAAAAGGAATTGGTTCTTGCAAAAAGGGCTTTTTGGAATTTAAATGAAGCAATTGTTGGAATTGAAAGGGTTGAATCTTCAGGCTCTTGACTCCTTAAACGTGCAATGCAGATTTTCTTGCTCTCTCTCTACTTTTTCTGTTTTGAATCTATCCCTTTTATTCCGGGAAAATGCCATGTCAGCAAATGAAAGTCAGTTGTCTTGTTATATCTAGGATTTTCATGATTAGGATGTTTTTGTCATTTTCTTTTGCAATCTAATTATTTATTAACAAGTAAGGCCAAAAAGTAACTTGATATTGACATTTGCCCCTTAAAGTTGAGAACTTTCACATACCTGATACCCCCTCAAATCTCACCAATTTTCCGGTTGGAGAATTAGGTCCATGATAAGGTCTTTCGACAAAAGAGGTTTTGGTCAACATTTATCGGCTTGAAGTCTCAATAAAATTCTCGTTGTAGCATTGAAAGGTCAAGAAGTTGGATTAGAGATGGATAGCTTTACATATAAGTAGAGTCGAATATAGATCTCATTTTAAAATTATTCATTCACTTTTTATTTATCGAACATGACAGCTTGTAAGGGAAATTAAAGTTCCACTATTATCTTGTATAAAAATTCTCTCAAGGTTGACTTTTTTTAGTTAATTACTCGGGTGAGTGCTTTAGAATTCAAATAAATTATTATTAGTATGATAGTCAAGAGTATGTGATTTTGTTAAAATTAATTGGATTTGTGATTGAGATTTCTTTGAGTTTGATTTTTGTATGTAATTTTTTTGTTCTCTTTTTTTGGTACTACTTCACTAGCGACATGGTAGAGCGTCATTTCAATAGTGTTTATTAAATTTGAACTCCCATCGCATGTTCGAAATAATCTCCACTGGAGGCATTTGCATTGAAATATTGATGTTTAACCAAGAGTAAGAAATATTATTACAAGATATATATATATAATTGGGTTAATATGATAAATATCCTATTTTTCTATTAAAAAATTGGAGGAAAAAAAACTTTCTTTCAATTTTTTTTTATAGTACTTATGTTATCTTAGCCCGTTTGATGGCCTTAAAAATGTAAAAAACATAGTTTGAAATAGTATTTTCTTTTGGAGAATGTGTAATTGGAAATGGTGAAAAAGTTATATATTGAAGTGTAAAATATTTTATTTTGTAAATGTGTGATTGAAAATAATCTTATAGCAAAAATTAAATTAAATTAAAGGATGTCAACAGGAGCTACACATTGCGTTTTACTATTTTAGTTGTAAAGTAACAAGTGTTACCTATTTCAGGAAAAAAAAATCAATTTTTTTTTTGTTACCCTTTTTGACACGTTTTATCGTTCTACCTAGAGTAACAAGTGTTACTTTCATTATTTATTTATAGGGTAATGTATATATTAATTGTGTTACTTATTATTTTTTATTAGTAGAATAATATATTTATTGCTTGGTTATCCTATTCCCAACCCTAAAACCATCCCATCCAGAGACGGAGATAGGGGGTAGGAGGGGCATCGGGCCCCCTTCATTGTCCGCTCGTCCACTATTCCTAGTTAATTTGTAATGTATTTTTTAGTTTCGCCCCCGCAAAAAATTTGACTCACCCCCGCAAAATTTTAATTTTTTTTTATTAATAAATATTGACCCAATAACTTACACTTTAAAATTCAACCATACAAAAATCTTAGGCCTAAACAAAAGATCCTATAGTTATTTAAATAAATAAATAAATAACTCAAATCCAATCCAAAAGCAAATGACACATTTATGAATCAATTACCCAAAAGCATACCCACAGTCCAAAAAATGTAATTCTGACTACAAATACCACATTCTTCCTCAAATCTCTTCTCTGTACGATAGGCGACTGCGCCGCGACTCCATTTCCGTGGCTCCGCCAACGCCCCTCATTCCTCTTGTCTTGACTCTTCCAGTTTCAACAGCAACTACGGAACGTGCATTTTCAGTTATGAGTGACATTAAGACAAGGTTGCGTAATAGGATGGAAGATGATTTTTTGTCTAGTACCTTGCCTGTGTATATAGAGAAGGAGATTGTTGATACTTTTCCATTAAATTCTCTTATTGACGAGTTTGAAGTGATGAGGACAAGGAGAGACCAATTTCAGATGTCCAAGCCATCTCTACCATCTGTTATATAGATAGGCAGTTTACTTTTTGTCTTTTTGATGTCCATCTAACGTTCATGTTTTTCATTTGTATAGTGTTAGACACATCGATGAACATATTGTTTTTGTATCGACAAACTGATTGTCTTTTTGGTCAATTAATCTAACTTGCCTATTTTGGTACTCAAAATCGTCGTTTTCAATCCTCTTAGTTAAAAAAATTTTTGGGGGCTCCGACCCCCTCCACCCCCCATATTTTCGCCCCAGCAAGATTGAAATCATGGCTAGGTCCTTGATCCTATCAAGCACTGGTGGGAGGTGATAGTGGTCGTGGTCGATATAATTGATCTAGATTTATATTAGGCAGCAATCTTTATAGCAATGGTTGTAGGTCTCATATGAGTCCAATAACAGTAGTAAATGGTGGTGGTGGGTTTGCAATATCTCAGGTACAACTGTGCAATAGTGGTGGTGGGCTTGACGATGAGTGCTGCTAGGGTATGGATATGAGAATTAAGTGGTGTCTAATAGGATTGCCAAGTAAGTAATTTTTATAAAAAGTAATGTTATTTATCATAATTGATGACCCTTGTTTGATTTTAATTTTATTTGAGAATGTATATAATTAAAAAATATGAGAAAATTATGAGTCCAAGTGCAAAATTACTTTATTGAGAGACTGTATATTCTAAAATGAGTTTGATAAAAAGTGGATTCATAAAATCCAAATAAAATAATGATTTAATTCGACCTATCATTTAATGTCATTCATATAGATGATGGTGGTTATTGGATTTAATCATCACAAGAGAAAATTAATTTTTCTTTGAAGATTAAACCCAAGTAAATAATGAATCTTAGATCATCTTGATATCATTGGATGTTTTTTAAATCCTCACACATAAATGTGCAATGATAACTGTACGACGAATTTCGCGTATTAAAATACAAAAATCGTTACAAATTGTATTTTGAAAAATACAACTAGATAGGAATTTTCTTGTAATTGCAAAACCCTAAGATTAATGATCGAATGTTTGAAGACGAGGAGCCACGTGGCTTGAATTCTAGGCTTTGAGATTTGTTGAGAATTTGATTATAATTGAATAATTGTGAATTTTAAAATAGTAGGATGAGCTTTTTAAAATTTTATGGGTCTTAGTAGATTTTAGTTTAGTAAATTTAATTGGGCTAATTATTTAAATTGACCCGGTCAATTATTTATTTATTATGTCTACAATAATCTTGAAGGAGTTTTTAATGACCTAGCCAATTGCTTCCTCCTTTAGATATTTTTCCTAGTACTCCTTAGGCATTTCCCTTATTTGGGAAATATGAAAAAATGTGCTAACCTTAAAAACTTGAGAAATATGCCCATAATACTCATAATTGTTCAAATTATCTTGGACTTTATTGTAGTAGACCAATTAAGTAACACATATTTATCAAAGCTAAGAGAAGGACCTAACCAGACTCACAATACTCAAACTTCAATAGATATTTCTAATTGGGTCAACTCTTGACCAATTGAGATACATTTATTAATCCCGACTTGTTCTATCAAAAATTGAAATTGCACTCTCAAGTCGAGTGATAGTTATGGAAGTAAATTATGATTCGACAACAATATCCTCCGATTATCGTTCCACAAGTCAACCCCTATTTATCGTCAATATGTTGAAACCGCCAAAATGACCGTTTTTCCCTTCAATGTGTATTCCTCATTAAATCCCATTATCATAAGACAAATTCGTTGTGATCAAATCACAACATAGAGTCCAACGATCTCATCGTCGACCTACTGAGCTCAGATTTAATTGCCTATAGAAAATACCTTAGAGTGATGATCATCTCATCATGATGATTAACGGATTCCACCATCTTAAGTATGTAATCTCTAACTGATTCGACCTCGATTCCTAAAGCATCAAGATCAATCTTCTAATTAAGATTGCACTCATTGGTACCTCAAAGAACTTGANAGAAGGCATTTCGGCATTCAACATAGATGTTTTCCAAGATGAAGATGAAGTGAATTCTGAGACGGCGAGAGCTAACGTTCCAGAGGTCTATCAAGAAGTTCCACTGCTCCACCTTCATTGACTTTGGTTAACGTTCCGCCTTTGGAAACAAATAATTGTCGGGCAGCTCCAATTTATTCTTTCATGGCTGGTCCCGCACCTGGGATAACTCAAGAGGCCTTACTTGAAGGCTGCTTTGCAAGAAGCCACGACTAATTATATTCAGAAGTGTTGTAGAGATGTCCTGAAGCATGGGTTTTTCAACATCAAATCTTAGTGGGATGAGAATAATTTAATTCTTCAAAACGTGGTTACCAACTCATTCCGTGTAGATCTAGCACCTTTGATGGAACGCATGGACGTGTTTCTTAAAGAAGTTGACATTTATTTATCTGAAAGAAAGCAACACTTAGAGAGTCCAACTACCGAAGAAAAGACTGAGCAGTTGAAGCTTTTGAATAATTAGCTGGAAGTAGAGGATTCCACTTATTTTTCATTGGAAGATAAAATTAGTCATCTAACTTTCGAGTTGGACAGACACTTGATGAACTTCAAACCCATCAGGAACAAAAGAGTATGCCTAGAACTAAAAATGCCACATTAGAAGAATTACAGACTAGAGATGTCTCTATCGCATCATCCATTGACTAGAGAAAGAAGACATTTGAAGATAGTTTCCTGCAAGTGATCGATGACAAGTGATTTTGATGTCTCTAGCGCAGCATCCATTGACCAGAGGAGGAAGCTCCTTGAAGATAGATTCCTGCAAGTGCTCAATGGCGAATGATCCTGATAAACTTAGAAA